>JAGXOD010000191.1:0-57302 GCA_020368025.1 Brachyhypopomus occidentalis
CCTCTGTCTGTCTCTCCTTCTCTTTCTGTCTGTGTGTTTCTCTCTGAATGTCTCAGTGCATACTGTGTGGTTGGTGTGCTGCTATAAGGAGGCGCTACAACAGAAGACGATCCTACAGTATACAGTACGCAACACGGAATGGACTCTTTTAAATTATAAAAAAGACAAACATTTAAAATATGCAAAAAAAATATCTTATTATATTTTATTTGTTCACATCTATTAAATATATTTATAAATTAGATTCATCACTGATTGATCATTCATTGATTGTGATTTTTTTTTCCATTTTGAGCGGTATGTGAAATTCTCAGATTTGCTTTTTAAAATTAAATATATGTATTTAACATATATATTTAAAATTAAATATATTTATTCAATTACGTATCACTGAATTGTACTTTTGTCAGTGGTGTGTGTGTGTAAATGACCATACATATAAAGTCAAAATGCACAGACTGAAAGGGAAAAACCTTCACTGCTCTTTCTAAAGACCCTTGCATAAAGTCCTTATTTGTGCTCCTATAACTGGAGAGTATTTTCAAGGAATAATGAGGCACAAAGTAGTATACCAGTACAAGTAGTATTCAACCCAACCCCCGGCAGAATTTGCAGGTTTATACATTTAGTTGTCACGGTGACGCTCCCGGACCCCTCCCTTTCTGCTTGTGTTTATGTCGTCTAAGTCCATATGTGTAGTTCCGTGAGTGTGTGTGGGTGTGTTCATCAGTCTCACCTGTGGCTTGTCTCGTCATCACAAGGGGATGACGAGGGTCAATAATTATTTAGCCCCTCAAACTACCAGAATTATCACGTTTCCTCAAATGTTAAGAAGTAATTGAGGTATTCATGTTTTTTCCAGCCTTTTCTAATTATAAAAACCCCTCCCCAAACAAGTGAACAGCACTCGTACATGGTCAACATGGAAAAGACTAAGAAGCATTCCAAGGCCATCTGGTCCACACCCAAAGGAAGATGGAAAGAACATTCTACCTGGAGATTTTGGCCAAAAACCTATGCTCCTCCATCAAGGATCTTAAGATGGGCCATCATTTAATCTTCCAAGACATCGACTCCAAGCACATAGTCAAGAAAACAAAGGCCTGGTTTAAGAGGGTGGCAGTGGCCTAGTCAGTCTCCTGACTTCAATCCAACTGAAAACTTGTGGAAGTCTACAAGAGATGCCCAAAGAACCTGTACAACTTGGAGAAGATTAAACCAAGTGTGGTCTAGTCGTGGGAGGAGAGAGGGATAAGAGAGACAAAGATGAGTGTGCAACGTGGTGGGTTAGGTGACGATACCCCCCGCGAGGGTTTTGAGCAATAGGCGAACCCAAGAGCCAGTCCAACACAAAAAACAAAGAACTGAAACCTCCGCCTGAACGACTGCGGGAAAAGTGTATAAAAGAAAACTCCACCGTATAAACATACAAGGAATAAACCAGGATAAACTCAAGAGACGCGGAATATTCAACGCAAGAAGGGAGAAAACAAACTCAAACAAATGAACTAAGGACACCAGGGGAAGTAGTAGCGGTAAGTAATAAAAATCCCTTCCCAAAATAACCAATAACCCAACAGAAAAAACAGCGAAAGAAAATTTGATAGGCCAGGGAGCGGCGCAGGACTGAAAACACTCGAACAAGCAGAGAGAGAACGTGACGAGACACCAGGCAACGCGACACGACACGACAAAAGGGGCTGACTGCGTAAGCATAGCATAGGGTTACAAACAATTCAGCAGTGAGGCACTGCAACTGCTTACCTTGAATAAGGGACGAGACAGCTGCAGGTCATCACTGCTGATTAGTGATGTGTCGTTCGCGAACGATACGGCTCTAAGAGCCGGCTCTTTGAAGTGAACGATTGGAACCGGCTCCACAATGGGAGCCGTTTTAGGATCCTATTTGGGATCCGTTTTTTGTCCTTCTGTGCCTCGCTCCCTCTCCTTGTGCGTCTTGTTCTGCTTCTGCCAGTGCTACAGAATGGAGAGTTTTTTTGTGCCTTAATGTCTCCACTGCCCGCATGTCAAGCGTGTGCTCCACACATCTGACCAATCACACGCAGCTTTCAATTAATAAGGTGACAGGGAAACACTGAAAAAAAAAGTTTCAATAGGCCTAGGTGTGAAAATGAGTGACAGAAAACATAGCAAGATTTGGACTCATTTTAATGCAACGTCGAGCTCCAGTGCAGACTGTGCAAAGTCAGCATTTCATATAGAGCAGGTTCGACTTGCACAGGCACATGAGGACATCACACTCATCAGTATTGAGAGTCGAGACCAGAAACGGAACCTTCTGACAGTGCAAGTGCATCAACTGCAACTACTTCTTCAGGTGCAACAACATCAACTCTAACTGCTTCTTCAGCTGCCACAACGTCTGCCCCCATTCCTACATCCCAGCCTGGATCCCACCCTCCTGCATCTACCACACAGAGCTCAATGAAGCAATTCCTGCAGAAGTCTCTAACTCCAGCAAGACAGAATGCAATTGACGAGGAGCTTGCCAAGATGATGGTACGTGATTTCCAGCCCTTTTCAATTGTAGAGGATGTCGGATTTAGGAGTTACAGCCATGCCCTCAATTCCATGTACGCCGTCCCCAGCCGAAAAACCCTGTCGCAAAATAATCCCAGGCCTATATGATGCAGCACGGGCATCTTTGAAAAAAAAGGTTGAGGAGAGCCTCAGCTGTATGCTTGACCACTGACTGCTGGACATCTCGCGCCACCACATCTTTTATGTCTGTCACCTGCCACTTCATTGAAAACTACAGTATGGTGTCATCTCTGCTGGACTGTTTTAAGTTTACATTTACATTTATGGCATTTAGCAGACGCTCTTATCCAGAGCGACTTACAAAAGTACTATGTGTTCAGTCTGTCAGTTTAGTGACAGACACACCTCTGAAAACTTGGCTGAAGAGCTCCTCCGAGTGGCAAGAGAGTGGGGGGGTGGAACACAAACCCAACATTACAAGAGCCATCCAGCTGTTGAAATGGACACACCATTCATGGCTGGCACACACCATTAATCTATTTGTGAGAAATGTGGACAAAGTGAAGGCAATAGTAGAATTTTTCCACCGAAGCACAGCAGCCACCCAAAAGCTTAAATCCACTCAGCGGCAGATGTCTATGCCAGAGCTTAAGCTCAAACAGGAGTGTGTCAGCCGCTGGAATTCTACATTCCATATGATCCAGCGAATGCTCGAATCAAAGGATGTTATCGCAACATTGGCAGTCATCAATGCACCTGTGGTTCCTCTCAGCCAAGAGGAGTGGGAGGCTCTGCAAGAGGCCTGCAGTGTCCTAGAGCCATTCGACTAGGTCACAGTGGAGATCAGCGCAGAGAGGTACAGTGTTTAAACATCATCTCATTGACCTTTACTATGATACCTATTAAACTTTATTATGATGTTATTATCATTGTAATATTTTTTTATTTGTTAAATTATTTATTTGACAAACAGGTTTAGAAATGACTGATAATAATACAAATAAATAAATAAAAGTATTAGTATGTAAAGCAATTTAGAAATTAAACTTAAAATACTATTGCTAAATAGGCTATATAAATAAATATTATATAAAATATAATATTTTGATGCTTCTTTTTTCAGGTATGTTACCGCCTCCAAAATGCTGATACTGTGCAGAGGTCTTCAGAGAGTGACAGCAGAGCATCAGAGCAGAGTAACCACAGAGAACGTGAAGGAGTTGGTGAATTCTCTCTGTTCTAGCATGGACAAAAAATTCCACTGGTTGTAGTACAACACAATTCTGTCCGAAACCACCATCCTCGACCCCCATTTCAAAAAGGTGGCCTTTAATGACAACCGAGCAGTCGACGAAGCTCTCCAAAGAATTCTCACCTGCACGGGGGTCATGGAGTAGAGGAGGGAGCAGCAGCACATGAGCTGGAGGAGCCTCAAGCATCAGCTGTTTGGAGGTTATTTGAGGAGCTGGCAAGCGGAGACACTGCAACCAGGAATCCTACAGCTGATGCTATTCTGGAGGTGAGGTCCTACTTTGAGGAGCCTCTTTTCCAGCGCAGTGCTGACCCACTGAGCTGGTGGGAGACAAAAGCACTGATCTTTCCACATCTATCTCACATGATGGCACATAGACTGTGCATAGTGGCAACATCTGTACCCTCAGAGAGGATCTTCTCTAAAACTGGACAGATCATAACTGAGAGAAGGGACAGGATCAGCCCCGCCAAGATTAGACACCTGGTGTTTCTGAATGCCAATCTGTAAGTCTTTGAGTGATTTAATACAGTGAGTTCTTCATCTTTAGTAAAAAACTGATGTTGTTCACATGGTCTTTTTTATCCTTCATAGTTTTATACTTTAATTTAAAAGCACTGTACTTGATATTTGTATTGTGGCACCTTTTTGTTATGAAGCTGCTTTAATACTTTTTCGTATTGTGGTGGGTGATTGTATTTATAAATGTTTAATTTATTTTAAGTTATTTTTGTGGAAGTGGTGCTATTTTGTGATAATTTAATAATTGGTTATAATAAAAGTTTTATTTATAAAGCATTGTTATGCAGCATTTATACTCATAATAAGTGCTTAACAATGTCAATAATGAAACAAAATGTTATAAAATTAGGTTTGAGGTATTAATTAATTAATAATGTAAAAAATATATATGGGAAGCCGAAAAAGCCGGCTCTCCACAGTAAGAAGAGCCATTAGAGTCGCATCAAAATAGAGCCGAAAATCCCATCACTACTGCTATGCCCGAGTTGTCCGGAGCTGGCTCGTGGGCTCCCCTGGTGGTGGCAGATGAACGTGTCCGGAGCTGGCTCGTGGGCTCCCCTGGTGGTGGCAGATGAACGTGTCCGGAGCTGGCTCGTGGGCTCCCCTGGTGGTGGCAGATGAACGACCCTGGAACCAGTCCTGACACAGAGTGGTAGAGGCACGTCTTTAATCTCCATAGAGCATAAGTAAGGTATGCTCAAAGAAAAGGTAAACAATGGAAACAAAGGATATAGTCCAAGGTGTCCAGCACACAATGAACTGAAAAATAATCCTCAGTCACTTAAGAAGCAGATATGCAGAGCAGTAGCAGTAGCAGGCTTCAGCAGCATGTCTCAGTCATACGGGAACAATGCACAGCACTGGGGGCTGGAACATGGGGGCTTAAATTCAGGGGTGACTGAAATGGAATGAGACACAGGTGAGGGCACTGATCTAAGGCAGATTTTGTTTCTTTAATTCCAATAGAGAGAATTAAATTTGACTGATAACAGCTAGTTTTCAGTATGTCAGGATAGAAACAAAAAATACATGAATTAGTTACATCAGTACTTGTCATTGTATTGCTTTTTTACATTTATTTTAAGTACCTTTTACTTACCCTTATGTAAATACTTTAGAGGAAGAGAAGCTTCCCCCTCTTGTAACTGCCTGCAGTTCAAATTTAAATTAAATAAGCCACATAACATCCATCTTTAGTAAAATATGCCATTGTCAAACAATTTCTCTAGCCCTTGTAAAACATTCTGTCAATTCAGAATGCAGGCAAGGCCACGTAGAGGTGTGTTCAGGATCGTAGAACCATCATTAATATTGCTGTGCTTATAACTGGCAGAAATTACCGACCCTATATAATTTTTGCCACTATTGTGTGCATGCACAATTCCTTTACATCCATATTCACAATATTTGTTAACTGCATTAGCATAAATGTGTAACAGTCCGCCTCATCAGTGTCCCTCTCCACATGCTGTGGAACACCAAATGGTTCTGTTTGTTTTCTTTACATTTGCTCTTTGTTGTTGTCTTCTGTGCCTCCTTCCCTACACATGTCAATCCCATGATGTGCACCTGCAGACATCACAATCAGCAATATGTATGGCTTCCTATCAACAAAATGTTTAATCACACTCACTAGAAAGGCATCTGAGAAAAACTCTACTAACTTACCTTGAAAAACATAAAACCTTTTAGGCTGTCACGTCCCTGCAAACACAACACAGTGCCTATGGTTAGCTGTCCTCTCATTGTCGTCTTAGTTACAGTAATTTCCCATTGTTAATAATCCATCATTGATTCGAATACTTGTGTCTCACTGCCCTTCCTTCATTGAACATGTCGACCAGAGGAGGAAGGATCCCCCTTCAGTTATGTCACTGTTGAACATGTAAAAACGTTTCATCCAATGTTTGATTTCTGACACAGGATTCCATTTATGTGAGATGTAGTTTATTAATGGATTTCATCCTTAAGAAAATCTGATTGTCATCGGTGAATAAATATCATCTACATTAGTCCACATGTAAGAAACATCAGCACTCATTTAGTTGTTTATTACTGTCACATATTTAAATGCTTGTCACAAAGCAATTTAACAAATCTGCTACTCCAGTGGGTAAGCTGTATCGGCATCCATTGGATCCATGTTAGATCCATCGGCATCTAACATTTATTTAATAAATTGGTGAACTGCTTTACTACACTTTCCTTTGGATATATATATAGTAAGCTGTAATAAACTAATAATTATAATAACTGATAACAGATATAGGTAAAGGTATACCTAACACCAACTCCCTATAAAACATCCCATTTCTGCTCCGCTGGTTTATTATGCCAAACTCTTTGTTACGGTAGACCAGCCCAGAGAACCAGTCTGAATCATACAGAACAGGGAACTAGAGGACCAGCAAAATGTAAAAGTCTGATTCAGACAGAATAGTGTACTATAGGACCAGCTAAAAGGACCAGTCTGATTCAAACAGAATAGTGTACTAGAGGACCAGGTAAAAGGACCAGTCTGATTCAGACAGCAGTACCCGTAATTAAACACACAGGTCCTGCTCTCTGGTGCTGTGCATTGTTCTCAGATGAGAGACTAGACATTTCGCGCTGTTGGAGCTGCCCACCATTTCCTCCCTCAGTGCTTCACTCACTGCATGCACTTATCATGCTCTGCACTTTTTGATTGTGTGCTGCGCTACTGCACTTATTTGCTTTGTTGACCAGCCTCTCCCCCTGCTCCTTCATTTATTCCGCGACTCTCCTAAGTAAGGATAGTGTTACGGCCCCTCCTTTTTCTTTACTTTTATTTCCAATATTTTTGCTCCACAGTCTAAGCCACAGGAGGAACAGCAACATGAAATGTGGTGAATGCATTAAAATGGAAGCAAAGAGAATATGTTCACACAAATCATTTGGACACCACTAATCAAAGCCAATGAATATTTCTCTCTTTTAATAACTAACACTCATCCTGTGCAACAGGTAGGGAAGTAACTGGGCAAGAGCGGCACTCAAGTAAAGAAACAAACAAACATTAATAAAAAGAAAAACTAACCTAACATACCTCTAACCCCCTACCAGAACAAACCAAAGAAATCTCCTAACTACACTTACGTACAGAAATAAATAAACCAAACAATTAGTGCCCGTCCCTTGACTAGTGAAGCTTAACAATATCCATGATGCACAATGTAGAGGGCGCCCCATCTTACCTGCCCAGTTTACCCTTCATTTACCCAGTTTTTACAATTGTGACAAACATGCTGTATAGTTAAGATCTCACTCATATGATATCTCATATCTAGTAGACCAAACAGTAGCCTCTTAATGGTGACGCTCCGCCTCCGGTATTCCTCCCACAGCAATTCCATTGGGCAGTTGGTCCGTCCACAGGTGATGGAAATAATTAGTAAGAAATCAACAGTTATTAGTGAATAACTTGAAGGCCTCTCAAGGAGCCGTAACACACCCACCCAAAAGAGCAAACCTGTTTGCTGAAGCAGAACATCTCATTTAGTTTTCTTTTTTTTTGTACACGTGAATGTTTGTGATTTCTACTTTTGATTAAGCTGCCTTACCGAGTGAGCCTTTGCCTTGTTGGTCTCATTTCTTTTATTAAGTCAACTAGTAGCCATAAGATTTCGCTGGAGGGCTATGCACTGAGTCATTGATTTCTTTTTTTATTATTATTAGTTTTTATCTTTATATTCGGTTTAATAAAATTGTTTTTTTCACTCTGTCTCTTTGTCCCTTTGGTACCCATGAACATGTGTATTAATTCTCTAGGTGGAATTCCCAGGGTGGCGTAGTTGGCTATAACAATTCGGTGTTTACTTGAGTTTGAATAAAACTTAAGGCCTATTACTAGATAACCCCTCCCCCCTCGCGCGCGCCACGTCATACTAGCATGAACAGAAATACAGAAGAGAACATATACGGGCTGAGCAGACACAATACACGGAGTCCAATACAAAGTCAAAATTACCAGCGACATACCATACCAGACCACAGGATATAAATAGACCAAACTAACAAGAGACACCTGACTACGATAACGAGGGTCAGGAATTACAAAATACAAAGAGGGACTAAGAAACACATGGCTAACACAACAAAACAGGCATGAGGGAGGAGGAGGGTCTAACCGTGACAGTACCCCCCCATAAGTGCACCACACCCGGGGTGCGCAAACCAAACACGACCAGAACATTAACCAAACACACAAGGAAAACCAGAAACAGATAAACCAGGCATACCAGGAACAGACAACGGACACAAACCAGAAATGGATGACACCGGAAAGGACAGATACCGGAGCGGAAGCGGACGAATGAACAAAACCAGAACATGCAGGGACACAAGAATGAGGACGACGAACAGGCTGATACGAGGGGGGAGGAGCAACATCACAAAAAGGGCAAAGATGTCCAGGAGGAGGTACAACAGGAGGACGAGGAAGACGAAAACCTAAAACAGACCAGGCAACCGACAGGGGCCTGGCACAAACACAGGAACAGACACCGGAACAGACACTGAAACAGGAACTGACAAAAACGGGACAGACACAGGAACAGATACAGGAACTGAAACAGACACCATAACATGGGCAAAGACAACACCAGGAACAGCAGACGGCAAAAACAATTAATCAGGACCCATAAATGAGGGCAGGGAGGGCGTGAAACAAGGAGGAACAGGAGTCACAGAACAGGGCGGGACGGGCAGGGCCCGAGGCGTAGCAGGACGCGCATGTGAGTCCGAGTCCATGGGAGGCGGGTATGTCCAGCGGCAGTGGGTCTGGATCCACCGGGGGCGCTGCGAGTATGTCTAATGGCGGTTGCGGGAACAGGGGGCGGCGAAGGTGACCCCTTCCGGGTCGCGGGAACAGGCGGCGAAGGTGACCCCTTCTGGATTGCACGAACAGGTGGTGGTGACTCCTGGGCCTCCGGCACTCGAGCTGGCCACTCCAGGGCCTCGTGCGCCCGAGTTAACCACTCCTGCATCTTGTGCACATGAGCTAGCCACCCCTGGGCCTCTGGCACTCGAGCTGGCCCCTCCAGGGCCTCGTGTACTTGAGCTGGCCCCTTCTGGAGGATAAGGTCACTACTCCCCCCCAAAAAAATCTTTGGGGTTTCTAGGGCCGTTGCTGCTGTACTGACATCGTCATCCAGTGATGTATTCCCGGGAATGACCACTAGAGGCGCTGCGGCAGCGGAGCTCAATCCAGGGGGTGTGGCCTTCTCCTGAGGAGCATGGACGAGCCTGGAAGAATATACTGTACATATATTCTGTACATTCATTCCGTCTAACCTCATCTTGTACTACAGGTCGCTCCTCCCTGTAGTGTACAGCAAGATGGGTAGACATACAGCGCTTACCTGGAGTGAAAGCCAGTCAAAATCGAAAGTAACTGTACCTTCGTCTTTGAGCGACGAGACTCCCTTGTTCCCACAGTGCCAGGGGAATTCCTGTCTCTGGTTTGTTCGCGCTGCTCTCCCATTCATGTCTAATACAGGCCTCTAACTGTTCAATCGTCTTGGGCCTTCTTATGATGCGCCAAATGTTCTCTATAGGTGAAAGATCTGGACTGCGGGCTGGCCGTTTCAGTACCTGGATCCTTTTCCTATGTAGCTGTTATGGCAGTTGGGCAGTGTTTTTTTTTTTTTGTGCATGTTCTCTCTCTCTGTCTTTTTCTTCCTATTCCCTTCCCAGAATCCAGGTGGAGCTGTGCCCTGGTTTGGCTGCTGTGGGCGGAGTCCTTCCCCCCAGAGAAGGTTAAAGGTGGAGTGACCCAGGAAGTGAGAGAGCGGGAGCAGGAGCAGGGTGCCTTGCAATGTTGGCCTCCAAGCTTTGTGTGTTTGTTTGTTGGAATTTTTGGAGGAACTGTGTGAACTGTGTGTGTACACTAGCTGGTTGGGGAGTTCTCCTTTACTAGACCACTTTTCTATGTATATTTATAAATATGTGTGTTCCCTTTGGTTATTGTTTTTTTGTATATTGTAACACCTATGGCTGGAAGGGGGTAAGTGCCAGTTTGTTTTAAAGTCATATTTCTTTTTCTCCTGGTTTTGGCTACGTTAGGGAGCTAGGCAGGATCCCTGTCTTGTGTTGATTATTTGATTTGTTAGGTAAAGTTAGTTGTTTGGGTTGGAGTTAGTGTTGGGTTTTGTTTGTTGTGTTGGCCTTGCTTATCCCCTGGAGAAATGGCCTGTCTTTCTTTTGTTGGTGTTGTGTAAAATATACGGAAATCAATCCATGTGTGGTTTCTGTGGCATTTATGGTGATAGTCAATACTATAGTTGATAGTCGATAATCTTTGCAACGTAGAGTTTTTGCTGGCAACGGCAGATGGCATGGTGGATTGTGTTCACTGACAATGCTTTCTGGAAGTAAGGGCCCAGAGATCACGAGCATCCAGTAGAGTTTTACGGCCTTGACCCTTACACACAGTGATTGTTCCAGATTCTCTGAATCTTTTGATGATGATAACTTAAAAGTATTTGCTATTTTACACTGGGTAGCTCCATTCTGGTATTGCTGCATCTTTCTGAGCTGTTCGTAATATGCTCAATTTCCTTTTTCTAGCCACTTATTGCTACTTGTCCCAACTTTTTTGGGATTTGTTGACACTGTGAAATTTTGAATCAACATATTTTTCCTTTAAAATGTTACATGTACTCAGTTTAAACGTTTGATCTGTGATTTGTGTTCTATTCTGGGTAAACTATTAGATGTTGGCACCTCCTCATCATTGCATTAAGTTTTCATTCACAATTTGTTTAGTGTCCCAACTAAACAACTTTTTTGGAATCCGGTTTGTAGTTGAATATTAGATAATCATATATGGGTCTAAGCAGTAGCACCTCAATTTTATCGGAATTCAGGAGAAAGTGAGAAACGTGACAAGGTGAGGCAGGATACAAGGGATGTCAAACAAAAATACATTTATTAAAAAACGAAAGACACCAGTCTACAAGGAATACAGAAATGAATATGAGTACAAACCAGGGCACAGCTCCACTGAAGCATTTGTATAAAGCGTAATTGCACTTTATCTTTAGGAACACTTGCTAAGTATTGCACTTATACTGCATGTAGTCTTGTAGGTATTTCAGTCTTGCTAGATATTGCACTGTGTCTAATCTTATATTTTGTTGTCTTCTTTCTAGGCATCAGCACTAGCAACGGTTTATGGCAGTGCTTGACCTCAAGTAGTTTGGACTTAAACCTGTTTATACTAGATAGAGATGCATATTCTGACTGAACACATAGTACTTTTGTAAGTCGCTCTGGATAAGAGCGTCTGCTAAATGCCGTAAATGTAAAATGTAGTACAGTCAGAAACAATACCAAAACAGTGGCAACAAGATCTCAACATGATCTTAATAACAAACAACCTGCGTCCGAAACAATTGGTGTTTATACAGACTTTGATGAGGAACAGAATAAAGAACAGGTGAGACAAGTAGGTGTTATGCATAAACATTCTTCATTACATAAAAGCAATTAAGCCTTTGATGTCTGCATTTAGAATGTTTTATTTGACATAGCAAAGAATGTAAACACCATGAGTCAGGATTATCAAGGTGTGTGGCAGCAAATCACACAGTGGGAATCTGCTGCGGTCTTGGCTGCAAAATTATAGCATTGCTCGACCATCCACAGTAGCAGGAATGGTGATCTTTTATCTTAACAACTGCTAGAATCTCACAAGCTGGCATGTGATCAGAAACTAAAGCCATATGTTCTTAAAATCATGAATAAATTAAGTGTTGTGTCATCCTTTATAAATGATTAATGCACTCTCAATGTAGCTGTAACATTGTCATGAACGAATCAGATGAGAGTTTGAGATACATTTGAAGTTGAGTTTACAAGTGGAACTCAAACTAACTAACCTTAACCCAAATCCTAATCCTAACACCCTCATCCTAACCACAACATTAGCCTCAATCCATAACCTAAACCTAACTGTAATGACGGTGGGACAGAGCGGAGAGATCCACCGCGAATAATAAAGGAACAAAAAAACCCAAATGCCGCGAAACGCAAAGCAGGCAGACACAACCCGACTCGGGGGTTTAAGGCGAGCACGTAATAAAGACTAAAGAGAGAGCCAAACAGAAATAACGCGCCAAAAAAATCAATGCGTAAATAAGTAACGTGCACAACCAAAAGGTAAACCAAAAACGCCAGGGGAAGTAACTGGCTGGCAGGCCAAAAACCGTAAACAAAAAACCCTTCCCAAACCAAATACCAAAACGGATAGGAATAGAAAGCGCGGGGGAAAACTTGAGATAGGCCAGTAAGCGGCGCAGCAGAAAAAGACTCGAATAAGAAAAGCAGTAGAAGATATAAAGCACAAGGTGACGAGACACCAAAATCACGGGAGAAGTAATAAGCTGGCTGGCAAACAAGAGGCATAGGAACCAAATGACTCAGCAGTGAGCCACTGCATCTCTCTCCCCTAAGTAGTAAGGGAGACAGCTGCAGCGGTTCACCGCTGATTACTAGAACCCCGCCTAGAACCAGCCCGTAGGTTCCCCCTAGTGGCAGCCGGAGGGGCCACACTGGAGCCAGCCCTGACACTAACTCCTTAAACCTAACCTCCAACATGGCCTCAATCCTGACCCTAACTCAAACCAAAATCAACAGCATGTTTATAATAGCTTGTTGAGTATACTTAAATGGTATGCATTATACCTGTCAGGTTAATCTCTACAAATATGCCATTGGACACTACAAATAAAGTGAAACACAACTAAATTTGTTAGATTATAAATACATTTTGTTTAAACTGTCAGTTAAAAGTCTCTTTATTAATGTATTCTGATGCTTCACTTCTGCTACATCATTGTTATGGAGAGTCTGTTGAGTGAAAACAGTATAAAATGTATTATTAATCTAAAAAAGGCAGATCGTTAAAAAAATCATTCATGAAATCAAACATGCAATGTGGGTCAGCATAGATTGTGGGCTTCATGCTTGTCTAATCCAGTTTGGAAATGTTTGCTATTTATCAGCCAGATTACATTTCCTTCCTGACTCTGCTGTTGCTGTGCATTTACTCCCTGAACAAATCAAAAGGCTCATTTATGAACATGTTAATGAAAATATGGCAAGCAGATGAAACCTACTCAAGCCCACTCAAAAGAGCTCAGCCACATACTTTTATTAGAAGGTACACCAGGGACCCACCCATCACGTATACAATGTTCCTGCTACTCTGATTCAAAGGTTTTTGCTGTCTTAAAAATTGAACAGAGGGAGAGGCTATTTGTGCTTTTGACAGATTACCTTCATGACCATGATCTGACAGCAATGCCAACAATTCAAGTGGTATGCACTACAAGCATGCAAACATGTTATAAATAAACTCCACTAAAGAGGACACTCTGAAATGACATTCTGGTTCTTACAGATTCCATCTTGATGATACAAAGTTGCTGCTCATGTAAATTCTTTGTGGGAGGTTTGACTGTTCACCATTAAAGATTAATTCCATATCTAACTTTTCTGGTGAATGAGGTGTTATGTTATTTCACATCTTTTTTAAGTGATCACTGTTGATGACTATGGAGAGCTACTGGTGTTAGGGAAAATTATACTACAGACACAGTACTGCTTACAATTTCCAGTATTCAGCCAAATGCCTTTATTAAAAGGCACACCAGGGAGCCACCCTTCACACACAGATTGTTCCATCTGGTCTGGTTCAAAGCTACTAGGTGTCTAAAAACTGACTTGAGGGAAAGGCTATGTTTGATTTAATCAAAATGGCTTTAAGACCATTTGAACCAAGATGTGAAAGCAATCCCAACAATTCAATTAAAAATGTAATGCACTGTGAAATTGGATGAAGCAAACATTTTCTCAATGCACTACACTAAAGATGACATATTTCATAACATTTTCATTCTGTTTCCAGTCATGAAGGTGACATCATTGTGAAACAGCCCAGCTTTGGCTCACCCACAAGATCATCACCTAAACCTAACCCCCTTATACCTAACCCACAGCCTGGCCTTAATCTTCACCCTAACTCAAGCCAAAATCTAGTTAAAATCATGTTTCAGAATGCTATCAGATATAGAGATATAGATATCAGAGAACAGATATTTACAGATACTGTATATCCTTGGACACTCCAAATAAAGTGAAACACAACTAAATTTGTTGGATTATAAATACTTTTTTAAAACAGTTAATTAAAAGTCTCTTGATTCATGTATTCCGATGCTTCACTTCTACTACTACATCATTGTTATGGAAAGTCTGTTGAGTATAAATTAGTAGTATTCATCTAAAAAGAAGAAGTCAAAGTGTTACAAAAATCATTTATGAAATCAAACGTGGATCAGTATAGTGTGACGAGCAAGGGAGTGTAAAAAAATAAGGAAGCGATCACGCCAGTCTCAGGGAAAATGGAGGATTTAATAAATAAAGAGCATCAACACAACACCAAATTAGGAATACATTAACCAGCAGTCAACTGGTACATAGACAAGACAAATATAGACAGACAAATGAATCTCAGGTGTCAGATTCCCTAATGGACAACACCAACCTGAGGGACGAACACGACGTCACGACAGGAAAACCAGAACATTTTTGTACAGACTACCTCCCCGAGGAGCAGCTATCCCCCTCCCGGAACTACCTCTTGTCTCGGGGCTGACCCCTGCCTCCAGCATGGGGTCACCCAAGCCTCCTGGAAGACCTCCCCTTTCTGGACACTCATCACAGAGTAGACTACTCCACCCAACCCAGGGTTGCAAGGTATTATGGCCAGGAGTACCCCTATCTACCTGGGGAGACCTCCCCTTTCGGGAACGCTCATCGCTGAGTGGACTACGCCACCCAATCCAGGGATCCTGGGATATTTATCAGCCAGAGAACATTATTTCCTGCCTGATTGTGCTGCTGCTGTGCAAAGGGCTCCAGTCATTTACGAACATGTTAATGAAACTATGTAAAGTAGATGAAACCTACTCAAGCCCACTTAAAAGAGTTCAGCCAAATACATTTATTAGAAGGCATACCAGGGACCCACCCATCACGTATAGAATGTTCCAGTCACTCTGAGCCACTCTCAAAGGTTTTTGCTGTCTTAAAAATTGAACAGAGGGAGAGGCTATTTGTGCTTTTGCCAAATTGCCTTTATAACCATGATCTGACTGCAATGCCAACAATTCAAGTGGTATGCACTGCAAACATGTTATAAATGAACTCCACGAAAGAGGACACTTTGAAATGACATTCTGGTTCTGACAGATTCCACCTTGATGATACAAATTAAGGCCGATGATGTAAATAACTAGTGGGAGGTTTGACTGTTCACCATTAAAGATGAATGATATTTACTCTGGTGAATGGGGTGTTATTTGACAGCTTTCCTAAGTGATCACTGTTGATGACTGTGGAGAGCTACTGGTTTTACATAGTATTTTACTATAGACACAGCACTGCTTACAATTTTCTGTATTCAGCCAAATACCTTTATTAAAAGGCAAATCAGGGAGCCACCCTTCACACACAGATTGTTCCAGCTGGTCTGGTTCAAAGCTACTAGGTGTCTAAAAACTGAATTGAGGGAAAAGTAACATTTGATTTTGTCGAAAAGGCTTTAAGACCATTTGAACCAAGATGTGAAAGCAATCCCAACAATTCAGTGGTATAAAAATGTAATGCACTCTGAAATTGGATGAAGCAAACATTTTATCAATGCACTGCACTAAAGAAGACACTTTTTATAACATTTTCTTTCATGAAGGGTGACATCATTGTGAAATAGCCCAGCTTTGGCTTACCCACAAGAGCATCACACTCTATAGCATGCTGTAGCATGCTCTGGACACATTCCAATGCAGCATGGCAATATAACAAAGCCTTATCATCACTGAATTGTTCAATGTCAAGTGATGCTCAGAAAATAATGTGGGGTTCAGAGATCAATGGGCTATGCTTGAGGGAAAGCTTGGCCTTTAGGGCAGAACAGTATACATCTTACTCTGTAGACTGCTCTCCTTTCTTCCTTTCTCATGACAGACTAACCCTAACCCTAACCCTAGATAATGCATGACAATCCAAAGCAGAGGCCACATCATAGCAGACAGAGAGGGTAAACTGAGGGTGTCTCCTGAGCCGGTAGGTGCCCCGACCCTCAGTGGGAGTGGCAAAGGAGGCCTGAGGCACTCTGCCTAGGGTGTCACCTCCTGCAGAGAAGGAGACCCCTCCTCCCCCGTTGTAAAGGGGTTAAAATGGTCAGGGCTAATCGCACGTATATGTTTTATGTTATCTATGGTGTGTGTGCTGTATGGGTTGTGTGCAGGTCCCTGGAGGTGAGATGTGGCGTTCCCAGACTGTGGGATCTCCGGCTGAGGACCAAGATCCCCCCCCCCCCCTAGCGTGTGGGGTGACCAGGATGCCCCTGTGGTGCCATCCCAGGATTGAGGGGAGGCACTGGGCTATGGTCTCTGGTGCTCCTGGGTTAGGTGGAGGAGTCCACCCTGCGATGAGCTTCCCCGGTAGGGGTTGTCTCCCCAGGAGCCTGGGTTGACCCCTAGCACAGGGCAGGGGTCAGCTCCAAGAAGCAGGGGAGTCCGGCAGTCCGGTAGTGGAGGCGTTGCCTCACCAGGGAGGTAACCTGCACACATCCTGGCACCTTGGACGTGTGGTTGAGCCGTGCTCCCCTGGGACCGACGGAGGCGTGGTTATCGTTTGGTTGATGGCCCGGTCGGTCCAGGGTCCCCGCCCAAGGAAGGGGAGTTAACCACTGTCTTTTATGTTGCAGATTCTGGACGCGGAGGAGAGCCGCTCCCTGCGGCCTGGGGGTCCCGTCCAGTGAAGTGTCTTTGTTTCTTGTACTGCCGCTGTTGGCCGCACACCGGGACGTAGTGCGGCTTGGTGGAGGGGTCTGTCACGGTACGGGTGGTTCCACCTACCGGTCGCCTCCGTCTCAGTGGCAGTTGTCCTGTTGTTGTTGCGTTGTGTGTGTCCCTCAGGTGGGCAGGGCCTATTAATCCTTTCACCTGACGGTCATTTGTCTGTCTATATATGTCTTGTCTTTGTACCAGTTGACTGCTGGTTTTTGTTTCTTTAATTTGGAATGGTGAATGGGTCTTTGCTTTGCGTACTTTATTTATTAAACCCATCTTTTTCCCTGAGACTTGGCGTGATCGCTTCCTTTTTGTTCGCACACTCTGCCCGTCACACAAGATCCACCATACTAACACTGTGTCTGTTCCCTCAACTAAAGAGAAATAGAGAAAACTTCAAAACGGTCTTAATAATCTAAGTAATATTAAAGTAAATGATGCACACAACACTGCCTGCGCTCTTCTTCTAAACATTTGAAATATAAAACAGAACAGAAAACATGTAGTTTTCCAGCTCGCATGGAATGGGATCCATCTTCTAATTTATAGAAAGGCATTTACTAATGCTCACAGTTTACTTTATATCCTTAAGACTTTTTTATTCTTTCCTTTTATTTAGGTATTCCTATATTCCTATATATATATTCCTATATTCCTAAACAATATCTATTTTTTATTTCATAATTGTGTAAAAGCAGAGGATTGGTTTTATAAAGTGACAGGACCACTATTGATTTTTACTGCTTGAAGGAGTCAGGCCAAGATCAAAACCAACCACACTGGGATGATCAGAGCAATCAAACCCAGAGAAAAGAAATCCACCAGGCTAACAAATCCAAAAGGGGAAAAACAGGTCTAAAAACAGGTCATACACAGTGGAGATGCACAGCATACTTAAGAAAACAAAGGAAGTATAGGCACATAAACAGATTTTATAAAGAAGTGAAATGAGGAGCAGGTAGATCTAATCAGTACTCTGGGGATGAAGATACGTAAGTCCATCTGATTGGATGATTGCTGTTCGGGGATGTTCACCTGACTTCCCTGGGGACTCTTAGAAGTGGAGTGCGGGACCATACTGGTAGATGAATTGGCTAGGGCTACAGAGCTGCATGACAGGTTTCTCAGTTTACCACTCCTGTAGTCAAGAGTTTCACAGCAGGATAGGCTCAGCTGGATTTATGATACCAGATTTGTGACTTTTCTGAGTGACTTCCAAGTGGCCCTGTGTGACTCCAAGTGAGTTTTTTGACAACACCAGGTGCTCTGTGCCTCCCCTGAGGGAATTCTCTACTCTCTCATGCTCAGAGTAACCTTAGAAAGAGTTACAATTCTTTAACCAAGTATAAAAAGCAATTACGGTTTCACATTATATAACTAGGGGAGAACTGTAGAAGAACTGGTTAGAACTACAATTAGATTATATAGAATAAAATTAATATCAACAAAAGTGGAATGGTTGATCTCTCTAACCTTAGTCAGTTAAAGTTTCCAGGGACAGAGTCAATTCATGTTTGTTTTTGTTAGATTTTCCGTAGAATATTAATATAGGTTGTGGGCGTACTGTGTTTTCTGACCTACACTCACCGGCCACTTTATTAGGTACACCTGCTAGTACCGGGTTGGACCCAATTTTGCCTTCAGAACTAGGTACTGGAAACATTCCTCAGAGAGTCTGGTCCATATTGACATGATAGCATCACACAGTTGCTGCAGATTTGTAGGCTGCACATCCATGATGAGAATCTCCCGTTCCCCCACATCCCAAAGGTGCACTATTGGATTGACATCTGGTGACTGTGGAGTCCATTCGAGTACAGTGAACTCGGTGTCGTGTTCAAGAAACCAGTCTGAGATGATTCGCGCTTTATGACATGGCGTGTTATCCTGCTGGAAGTAGCCATCAGAAGATGGAACTTCAAGTCCTCGCCAGGATCTTTCCATCTCTTTTGAGAACTCGCTGGTCACCACATCTGCTGAAGCTCGAAGCCTTGGTGTAGTTGTGGATGACCAGTTATCATTCTCAACCCATGTTGCAAACCTGACTCGGTCATGCAGATTTCTCCTTTACAACATTCGGAGAATTCGACCTTTTCTGTCTAGCGAGGCTACTCAAGTGCTTGTTCAGTCTCTTGTCATTTCAAGACTTGACTACTGCAACTCACTCCTGGCTGGTCTTCCTATGCGTACCATCAGGCCCTTGCAACTGATCCAGAACTCGGCAGCTCGACTTGTCTTCAATGTTCCTAAGTTCAGCCATGTTACTCCTCTGCTGCGCTCTCTTCACTGGCTTCCTGTAGCTGCCCGCATCAGATATAAAACCCTGATGCTGGCCTACAAGGCTAAGAATGGACCAGCACCTCCATACATGGTGGCAATGGTCAAATCCCGATCTGTACCCAGAGATCTTCGAGCTTCAAGCACAGCTCGGCTTGACCCACCATCTCTCAGAACACGCGGAAAAACATGCATCCAGACTTTTTTTCAGTTCTGGCACCTCAGTGGTGGAACGAACTTCCCCTGAGTGTCGAATGGCAGAGTCTCTTGCTGTTTTTAAGCGAAGACTGAAGACACATCTGTTCAAGAGCACTTAAATTAAATTTGACTACACTAGCATTTATTAAATATTTGTGACTGTAATGACTTTTCTTGCTTTTATCTTTTAAGTAGGTTTTTTCAGTATATATTTGAGTATATCTAGGCGTCCATACTGACTGTATCTAATAATATCTTTGCTTAAAGTTTCTTCCTGATTTTAGCTTAAACTAACTAGCTAGAGATTTTGTTCTGAGTAAAACAATGAAGCACTTTTTGTAAGTCGCTCTGGATAAGGGCGTCTGCTAAATGCCGTAAATGTAAATGTAAATGTAAGATGGGTACACTGTGGTCATAAAGGGATGGACATGGTCAGCAACAATACTCAGGTAGGCTGTGGCATTGACACGATGCTCAATTGGTACTAATGGGCCCAAAGTGTACAAGTAAAATATCCCCCACACCATTGCACCACCACCACCACCAGCCTGAACCCTTGATACAAGGCAGGATGGATCCATGCTTTCATGTTGTTGATGCCAAATTCTGACCCCACCATCTGAATGTGGCAGCAGAAATCTAGCCTGATCAGACCAGGCAACATCTTTCCAATCTTCTATTGTCCAATTTTAGTGAGCCTGTGTGAATTGTAGCCTCAGTGTCCTGTTCTTAGCTGACAGGAGTGGCACCCGGTGTGGTCTTCTGCTGCTGTAGCCCATCTATATTCGCGTTAATGAGCAGTTGGACATGTGTACCTAATAAAGTGGCTGGTGAGTGTATATTGCCATGCTGTATATAACCATAAGACATTAATTGTGAGAATTTGTGAACAGCATTTCTATCATATGGTAGTCTGCTTTGAGATAACGGTAGAGAAAAGGGGTTTATTAGTCTTTTTGTGGTTATTCTCTGTAGTGTGTCTCTAGGAAAGAAACTTTTGGGTCAAAGTGGTGGCTTGCTATGCATGTTGGGGCTTGTTCCTGTCCATCTTTTTTTGTCTTTGTGGAACTGTTGCAGTCACAGTGTTAAGAATTAATATGTGTATAACATATGCAAATAGAGCAGCATTTAAGGGTGATCTTACAATCACCTTGGGGCAGTCATGGTCTGGTGGTTAGGGAACCAGTCTTGCGACCGGAGGGTCATGGGTTTGATTCCCAGGCCTGAGGCCATGACTGAGGTGCCCTTGAGCAAGGCACCTAACCCCAACTGCTCCCTGGGCGCCGGGCTAGGGCTGCCCACTGCTCTGGGCACGTGTGCACCACAGCCCCTAGTTATCACTAGTGTGTGTGTGTGTGTGTTCTGACTGCACAGATGGGTAAATGCGGAGGACAAATTTCGATTGGGGTGAAAATCACAATTGACAATGTGGCTTGACTTAACTTAACAAAAGTGCTTGACAAATTATGCTCCAAAAAAGTCTAAAGCTATGTTTAAAAATGTAATATTCCAGAGAGTCATACTGTAGTCAGGAGCAATGTATTTACAGTCTTAGCCAAATAATATGTATAAGGAATATACTTGTATATGGCAGAAAGATCTTAATGGATGCACAAGTGTTCAGAGTCATTGCATATTAATTTATTAATAATATTTTATTTGTTAAGAGAGCTTGAATCAAATGTTGAGTCAATAGTGTACAGAACATGTGTGAATACATTGAATGCTCTCTCTATGGACTCCACATGAAATTAGATCATCTTGAGAAAGAGGAAAGGTAATCTAAGGAATTAGCAGCTAAGAAGAAGAAACTGTACCCATCCTTCACAAAGTAAGATCACTTCAGAGTCTGACAGCAGTATTGATGTCATGGCTTCCAAGGTGTCAGTGGCTCAGCAGCATTTTTGATGTAGAATCTATTACTGCATTTGGGTTTGTGCAAATTGAACTGCAATTCATGTTGTACGTGCATGGACATAACTTTGTCTGCATGCCTTATGCAGGATCATGGTGGTCTATTGTAGACAGTCCATTATTTTTCATCTGAGCTAGACATCAGTGCCACTTGTTGTGGCCCATGTCATGGTTGTCATGGTCATTTGGTTGTCAGACAGTGCATTGATCTGATAAAGTAATCTCTGTTATCAACAGCTCGGGTCATCACAGTTACTCCACAAAGATGGACCAACTGGCTGACTGCTCTCACAGAGCATTTGCCTTTGAAGGGGTCAGTATAAACCCCAAGCAGGGTGCACACTTTACTGGACAAGTAGTACAGTCATAAGAATGTTAATGATCCAGTGTCCAAAACATTATAAACCTCAGGAATCTGGACAGGTGGAACATCATAATGAAACTTTGAAACAATGCTTGCCAAATCTACATCAGCGTGGGGTTTTATGGGTGGATGCATTGCCTGTTATATCGTGCAATAATGTATCATTTCACTCACATGCCCATATGAGATGTTCACTACTACAATGACTTACTAGCAGTCAGAGTTCTTACTGCAACTAGAAAGTTCGATCATATCAACTACATTTCATGGGCACACTGAACGGTACTGCCATTATATTGGCATAAAAGTTTTCATTTTTACTATATCATAATAATAATACATTTTATTTAATAATTGCCTTTCAAGTCACTCAGACACTCTACAGTAAAATATAAAACATACAATGATGAAAATAGAAAATAATAAAAATAATTTTTTTTTATTCTGGCTCTCACCCATAAGCCAGCTGAAACATGAGTTTTTAGTCTAGCCTTAAAAACGGCTAACATCGAACATGCACGCAGCTCATAGGGCAAGAAATTCCATAATTTCAGTCCAGCAACACTAAAAGCCCCGTCACCAACAGTACGCAGCTTAGAGGGAGGAACGTTGATCAGGAGTAAATCTGAGGAATGGAGAAAGCGTGATGGACAGTATAACTCAAGAAGGCTACAGAGGTAAGATTGAGCAAGGCCATGCAGAGATATAAACACCAGCACCAACAGCTTAAACTGGACCTGGTGTTGTACTGGAAGCCAGTGTAGATGTCTCAAAACAGGGCTGATATGCTCCCAAGATCTAGTTCTAGTCCCTTGCAGCTGAATTTTGTACATACTGTAACCTGTTAAGAGCCTGGGAACGGAGTCCAAACAACACAACGTTGCAGTAGTCAATCCTAGATGTAATAAAGGCATGAATCACTGTCTCTGCAGCAGCAGAGGAGAGAAAAGTGCATATCTTGGCAATGGTCTTTAGGTGAAAAAAGGCTGCCTTACATACATTTTGGATATGATACTGAAAGGATAGTGTGGAGTCAAAAATAACTCCTAGATTAGAAATCTTGGTAGACGAGGAAACATAACCTGGGATGGATACAACTTGGTTACCTATCTTTTTAATTGTGGCTGGAGAATCAATTAAAATGGCCTCAGATTTACTACTGTTCAGCTTCAAGAAGTTCTCCTGCATCCATGCCCTAACATCAGCTAAGCACCTATTAACCCCTTAACGCCTGTTGTTGCAAATATGCGACTAACAGTTTGATTCAATCAACCAGCCAAAATAGCGCCTGATGCCTGTTAGTGCATATTCGCTACGGACCTAGGGACCTTTGACAAGCACTTGTTTCTAGTGGGATCACAAATCGGCAGACTTATTTCCTGTTTAAGCACAAGGATTACTCTGCTACGCCTAGCTATCGGTAGGAGGCTGGAAAATCGGATCCTGTGGTGTTTATAAGGTAAGTTGTGCTAAGAAAAAATATTATTATTGCTCATTGTGGTCTTATACACTCGATATAATGATGTGAAATATTTGTGACAAGTGTTTTTGAAGTTATTATAATATTTCGCTTTGTAGCATATATGCTACAGTAGGCCATAAGGCCAACCGCTAACTAGCGGTATATAGAGAAACGCTTTTCGGGTATACCCAGTATAGACCAGATTTAGACCAGGTTTAGACCAGGTCCACAACTGGTTTAGACTTTGTTTAGACTTGCTGGTTTAGAATTACTTTTTTTTATCTAGAGCATAATGAATACTTCCATGTCTTATGGGAAGCGTGCGCAGCTTCACGTCAGACCCCAAAAGTGAAATTAATAATCTCAACAATATTTACCATCTACTTAAAGGCAAAAACACACATGAAATATTTTTTCATATACAGCTACATAAATTCAGGCTTTAAGGGGTTAAGAAGGACCTGGGGTGGTAGACCATGTGCAGGTTTGGTACATAAATAAAGCCGAACATCAGCAAAAGAATGAAACTTTAGCCCATGACGTCTAATAAGGCCACCAAGTGGGAGCAGGTACAATATGAAGAGCAATGGACCAAGAACCAAACCCTGAGGCACACCATGAGCCAAAGTACATGTGTCTGACCTATAACCCCCTATAGAAACAAACTGCATTCTACCCGATAAGTATGACTGGAACCAACCGAATGTGCTCCTGTTCTTATCAAAAAGTACGGAGAACTAGTGGACGGTTTCCCAGGCCTGCCATACAACGGGCTACCGCCATAACTAAGCTCTCTCATTTCCAAGGCCCCAGATATCTAACATCCAAAACACTTTGTAGAATATGCTTGTTTAATAATGTAATAGTAAAATTTAATTGATACGCAATTGATAAATAATGTAATATTTAATGCCTAATACTACGCAATTGATTAGTAATGCAATATAATGCTAGTAATGTAATCTAATGCTAGCAAGACTAAAAAGGATTAAAATATAATTCTCAACACCTTCTTTAGCAAATAGGATGTCCAGCCCCATCTTCTGAGTGCCTTCAGCTCATCACTCACTATTTGCAATGCCAGTTCTGATTCATTGGCTAGCGAGAGTACCTGCCAAGCCAACCCATTAACCTTGTTCACAAACGCAGCTACTCCTGTCGGGAAGGCAAATGACAGCCCTGTTCCCGCCCACGGGCCCGTCCATGGGTATGGAAGAGCTGATGGCCCTATCCAGATTACAATGGGAGTACTGTTCATGGAGAATTGGCTCACAGAGCATACATCGGACTCCATCGTAACCTTGGATGGCTTTCAACTGGTGAGAGTGGGCCGTAGCACGAGGGAGAGGTGGAGGACTGACAATGTACGTTAATGAGAGATGGTGTAACTCAGGATACATCACTGAAGGAGCAGCACTGTACCAAAGACATTAAACTGTTAGCGGTTAGTATTTGGCCATACCACCTGGCCTGGGAGTTTTTACACGTTACTGTGTTAATTGTTTACATCCCACCCTCGGCCGATGCTATAGCAGCCTGTGAGGACATACACACCACCGTCTCTCAGTTACAGATGGCACATCCACAGTCCCTGATTATTATCTCTGCAGATTTCAACCATGCCTCACCTTCTTCCATTCTCCCTAACTTCATCCAGTATGTTGACTGCCACACAAGGGACAATAGAACTCTAGATCTGCTGTTTTGCAACACAAAGGAGGCTTACAGCTCATCACCCCTCCCCTTGCTTGGCCACTCAGACCACAGCCTGGTCATTCTCTGCCCTACCTACACACCAATTGTGAGGAGGAACCCCCCCACCAAGATGGCAATTAAGGCTGGTCTGAGGATTGCAGTGAGGCCCTGAGAGACTTTGAATGTACAGACTGGCTGGAACTCTGCTGGTCTCACTGTGAGGACATTGACACCCTCACCCTTTGCATGACAGGCTACATGAACTTCTGTGTGGAGAACACTGTGCCAAATAAGAAGGTACTGTGCTTCTCCAACAATAAACCATGGTGACCCCAGAGCTGAAGACCCTGCTGAACAAGAAGAAAAGGGCCTTCAGATCTGGAGACAAAGAGGAACTGAGGAGAGTGCAAAAGGATGTTAAATACAAGATCTGGAGAGGCAAAGAAAGTTTCAGGAGGAAGATAGAAGAACAGCTCCAACAAAATGTCTGAGAAGTCTGGAGAAACATGAATAAAATCTCTGTCCACTTCTAAGACAATCGAGGAGGCACGATGTCTGCTGACTAAGGGTGGGCTAACGACCTGAATCGGTTTTTCAATAGATCGGACTCTGGGTTGTTGACCACCTCACCCACCCCTCAGCCCCCACTGTATGCTTTCCCCCCTCTTTCCTGATATAGTGCTCCTGACCACCTTCGCCCATTGGTAAGCCCAGTGATGGATCCCCTGCAATTTGCCTACCAGCCTGGCATCGGGGTGAACGTCACCATCTTCCCTCTCTCATCTAGAGCAGGTGGGGAACACTGTGAGGGTCATATTCTTCAATTTCTCCAGTGCTTTCAACACCATCCAGCCTGCACTGCTGAGAGGGAAGCTGGAGTGAGTCAGAGTGGACAGGCAGCTACCTCACCAACAGAGAACAGTTTCACTAAGTTGATGGGATTCTCCTTCAAGTAGCAGTGGTCTATAGCTGAAGTGCGAAATCATTAATAAAAACAGATGCAGAATAAATTTAACCACTACACTAATTGTGGCTTTGCCTTTTTTTAAACAGTCTGTTTTATATGGTTTTAGTTTCTAAGAAAATTGTCAAGATAGTTATTAGCCTCTATAGTTACATACTGTGTAACACAGCAGGTCTGTGGGGTTTTTGAAAATGAAAGGGGAACCCAAATGCCAGACCACGCAAAAAAAAAAAACGAAAACCTCCACCAAAAATGAATGCAGGAAAAGCACTGAAATAAATTGCCACCATACACAGAGTACAAGGAAAACCAAAATAAATTGCCATCGTACATGGAGTATGGCGAAAACCAGGAAGACTAAAGCTCAATGCGACAAATGGCAAAAAACAAACCAAGTATGCCAGGGGAAGTAGCTGGCTCTCTAACTTGAGAGGTAACTCAAAACCCTTCCCAAATTAACCAAAAGCCAGTAGTGGAAAACTTGAGGAGGGCCAGAGAGAGTGGCGCAGAAGTGAGAATACTTGAAACAACGGGGACAGAGAAACAACTCCCAATGGAGATTCAGACGTGGTGGCGAGACACCAAAAACGCAACACATTTCCAACAATGAAAGAGACTGGCTGTACGTTCATAGCAACAACTACAAACAATTCAACAGTGATGAACTGCAACTGCGCTTCCTAAACAGAGGAAAAGACAGCTGCAGCTCATCACCGCTCATTGCAATCTCTCTGCCGGGAGCTGGCCCGTGGGCTCCCCCCAGTGGCGGTAGGTGGGACTACCCTGGAGCTAGCCCTGACATACTATATAAATTATGGTAACTTGAAAGCTTGCTGGTAGTCTCAGTACTATGCATTGTCTGATTAGGGGCATGTTTTTGTCCCACAGGGGAGCCGCCCACTCCTCTTCACTCCACCTCCCATTCATGCACCTGTCTCTCATCATTTACATTTACATTTACGGCATTTAGCAGACGCCCTGATTTAAGCCCACAGGTCCCGCAAGTCAGTGGTATACATTCCTTGCACCTTCAGGAGTGAGCCTGCTCGGCACATCTTCCACTGTAATGCTTCCCTAAGCCACATTTGTTCTGCCACACGCTGGTTGCGTGCTGCACTCCTTTGTTTTCTTATTTGTTGTACTGTGCTGTGCAATGGATATTAAAGAAACCATGGCACCATTTCTTGGGTCTGCTGCTTGTGTCACCCCATTACAGTTTTGTTTTTGTCTAAGGCGCATGCAGCCTTAGAGGCAGTAGAGCATTTGTATATAATTCTTCAGCTTCCTCAGAGGTAGCAGTTATGTACTATTTGATATTTTTATCTCATTCTAATATAGTATTCTATATATTTATATAGAACTATGAAATATAACAGTGGTATTTCTGCACGTGTATTGGATGATGATGCTAGTCACCATTTTTTAAATCGATACTAATATGCCTAATTGTGTGTTCTAATAACTTTCTTGTACATGGCCAGTTCATTAACACTTTAACTATGAGCATCAATGTTTCAGTTCCACTGACTGCAGTGGAACGTATGCAATATTCTGTGGTAAGTCAATCTGGCAGTCACAGCAGAGGAATTTTCAGGGGAGAATGTGTGGTATTTGAAAATGTCCTTCCATTGTGTGTTAACCAGTCACATTAATCTCAACCCACAGACTGTCAACAGATGTTTGTCCTTCCTCCAAGGCTGCTTTGAGAAAAGCTTGGATTAGTGATTTTGCACGAGGGTGGTCCACTTCCCTTCTTACAACATCATTACAACATATGACAAGTTACATAAAGATATGAATGTGCTGCAAATTTTTTTAGTTCATTAATTTTAAAGAAATTGATTTTTTTTTTATTAAAGTGTTTACTCCATTGAATGTTCTGGGTTTGCAGAGTGCACATAAGCTACCAGTATACCAGGACAAGCAAGTTCCTTAAGTGGTGTCCTGTCTAGGAAAACAAATGCTAATGGGCGTTTTTCTACCTTGGGCTGTTGATGCTTCTATGTCAATGTGGAAACAATGCATAACCTTTCTAGTGTTGTCTTTAATTTGCAAAACATGAGAACTCCTTGCCCTCCAGGGGTGTTGAATAATTGCCTCTGAACCAGCACAGTTGGTTTTCTGGTGGTGGTCAAGGCTGATATGCTAGCTGAGTAACTAAAAATTTGAGCACATTCTCAGGAATGGACACTTGAATTGCTGAAATGAATAACCATTAATAATTACAGTTTTTGTCAGTTGCTTTGGTGCAGATCAGAATTTAATTTCTCAAAATTACTTATCCAAGCTCCACATCATCTAGTCACTTGTACACATAATGAAAGCAATTTCTCACAAAATTTGAACAAATACCAAATGCTTGGCAAAATCAAGCAAAGGACTGTCTGCTTGCTGTTACCTACATTATCAATTAGTTTTGTCATGTCAATCAAAACATTTTTCTTGTGCTCTGAATATTTCTGCCCCCCAAAACACATCAGTTTTAGTTCATTGCATAAGTTATTACTTTCAAAAGTGCTGAACCAGTTGTCATAACCCGTAAAGCATGTTTTATACATCTCTATTAGACTTTGGAAAATTTCTCCTGAACTGATGATTAGGTAGTGAATCCTGACTTGTAGTGGTGAAGAGGAGTTTGTGAAAATTTAGATCAACAATGATCAACCACTTCTCTAAAATAGTTCAGAGGTGCATCTCATTTATAGACAGAGCACAACACACTGCTACAGCAAGAAGAGGAGTAAGGCTGCAGAAGGGTAAGGACGGCAGACAGAGGAAGAGGTAGAAGAGGCCTAGGATGTATATTTTTCACAGAATATAAGGGACACAAGTGTCAACCATGTTATTAAACATGGCCTTTCAATGTACGAGGCTGGTAGAAGGATGCAGTCAAACGTTGGGAGGATTGTGTCCTCAATAATTCAAAGTTTCACAGAGGGAACATGTGTGTAAGCCAACAGTGTACTATATATAGTTCTTAAAACTCATTTTGTATCTCCTGGAAAGTAACAGATAACACACACACACACACACACACATATATATATATATATATATATATATATATATATATATATATATATATATATATATATATTTATTTATATACAGGGGTAGGACAATGAAACTGGACCAATGGCTAAATTGGTCCAGCCTGGTGGCCAATCTTCATTAATTGCACATTGCACCAGTAAGAGCAGAGTGTGAAGGTTCAATTAGCAGGGTAAGAGCACAGTTTTGCTCAAGATATTGCAATGCACACAACATACCAGAGTTCAAAAGAGGAAGCTGTCTGAAAGGGATGTTCAGGTGCTAACCCGGATTGTATCCAAAAAACCACGGCAGAATTAAATGTGCACCTCAACTCTCCTGTTTCCACCAAAACTGTCCGTCGGGAGCTCCACAGGGTCAATATACACGGTCGGGTTGCTATAGCCAAATCTTTGGTTACGCGTGGCAATGCCAAACGTCGGTTTCAATGGTGCAAGGAGTGCAAATCTTGGGCTGTGGACAATGTGAAACATGTATTGTTCTCTGATGAGTCCACCTTCATTGTTTTCCCCACAATCGGGAGGGTTACGGTGTGGAGAAGCCCCAAAGAAGCATACCATCCAGACTGTTGCTGTAACGGCAGTGGACTTCAGCAGGGAAATCCACCGCTGGTTAGTGGAGAGCAAAAAACCCAAAAGCTGAATCGCACGAGCAGGAAACAAAACAACTCTCAAACAGCCGGGAGAAAAAGAAATAAAAAAAAGTGAAACGCAGAAGAAGCTCAATGTGAAAAGAAAAGACTCAACCGTGAAAAACCCAACGGTAGAAAAACTGGGCAAAGCCAAACAGAAATAACGCGGAAGACTCAACGCGTAGAAAACAAAAGGAACAAAACACAACCAATAAAGCAAACAAAAGACTCCAGGGGAAGTCACTGGCTAGCAGGCGAACGCCGCAAAACAAAACCCCAAATAAAACAACAAACGGATAGGAAATATAACAGTGGGGGGAAAACTTCAAATGGGCCAGGAAGCGGCGCAGGAGGTAAGTACTCGAATAAGCAAGAGAGAGATAACAGAGGTAGAGTGGTGGCGAGACACCAAACAACTGGGGAAACTGGCTGGCAAACTAGCGGCATGAAAACCAAACAATTCAGCAGTGAACTGCCACAACTTTCTCCCTAAAGTAGTAAGGGAGACAGCTGTGGCAGACTGCTGCTGATTACGAGGACTCCGCCTGGAACTGACCCTTGGGCTCTTCCGGAGGAACCACACTGGAGCCAGCTCTGACAGTTGCATGTCCAGAGTGAAGCATGGGGGTGGATCAGTGATGGTTTGGGCTGCCATATCAGGCATTCCCTTGGCCCAATACTTGTGCTAGATGGGCGCGTCACTGCCAAGGACTATGTGAAGACCATGTGCATCCAATGGTTCAAACATTGTATCCTGAAGGCGGTGCCATGTATCAGGATGACAATGCACCAATACACACAGCAAGACTGGGGAAAGATTGGTTTAATGAACATGAAAGTGAAGTCGAACATCTCCTATGGCCTGCACAGTCACCAGATCTAAATATTATTGAGCCACTTTGGGGTGTTTTGGAGGAGCGAGTCAGGAAATGTTTTCCTCCACCAGCATCATGTAGTGACCTGGCCACTATCCTGCAAGAAGAATGGCTTAAAATCCCTCTGACCACTGTGCAGGACTTGTATGTGTGACGTTTCATGACAGACAGCAGGAGGCGAGGGTAGCGAGCTTCCAGTAGCTTTATTTTCCATACTCATTAGAGGGACAAACGTAAATAAAGGCTCTTATGCCCAATAACGGATAGAACACAAAATATAGAACAAAGGTCCCAACGGCGTCGTTCAGATGCAGCTCTTCTGTATCCTGGAGTAGCGTAGCGAGATCCGTCCAAGGAAGGCCAATGCGCAGCACTGAACGACAGGACCTGTGGGCTTAAGAAGGAATCCCAAATACCGTGCACAGGTGTTTAGTATTCAGGAGAATGAGAAGGGGGGAGTGACGTGCGAGGTGTGGGTGTGCGCCTATGCCAGGTGAGGGTGTGACGTGTACCAGGTGCTCTCGCGGGTGCCCTCTGGTGGCGAACCCGCCTTCTCACCGTGACAGTATGTCATTCCCAAGACGAATTGATGGTGTTTTGGCCGCAAACAGAGGCCCTACACCACACACAGTTTTCTTGCAAAAGTATATAATAAGTCTGGGTATTCTATAATGACAAAGTTAATAAAAGAAAAAGTGGGGCGGTGGCAAGGAAGGCTGTCGACGGGTAAAAAAAAAACTGAGTGGAGGGCGAACGGACCTGGAGGAAACATTTGCTAAATTTTATAAAAAGTGTATTGAATTGAAATCATGTAAAGTTTGGATTAGGCAGAGCTTTACTAAGTTTTTGCTTTGCAGTTGGATCATGTAACTTTAGTACATTTCACAAGCTTTATTTGTGGGAAGAAACTGTAAGATGTCTGGTACATGATAAAAGAACAGTAACCCATTAAATTTCCAGCAAACACTGCGATCATTACTGTTGTTTTTGTTTTAACGAAAGCTCTCTCTTGTAACACCTGATGGTGAATACTGCAGCAAGCTTTTGAAAACTGCAAGTCAGAGTGGTAAAGGAGTTCTGTATATAGCTCCTCTTCAGATGGAACTTGATAGCACTCCTCTGCCACCAACCTCAGAAAGCTTCAGTGGCATGCCAAAATAGAAGTGCCAGAAATGTGGTGTCTTTTACCTGCTTGTCATCCTACCTGCCCATATAAAGTCTTGTGAGGCCATCGATCTAGAGGATGAACAGAATGAAGAAGTAAATGACTTCTTATTCAAACACTGAAAAGTTACATTGATTGTATGGTATTTTGTGGAATAGTTACTTGAATGGGGATGAAAATATATAAATAAATAAAATTCAGTGGTTGCTTTCTAGACGACATAATATTGAATCTTGCTGTCTCTGCATAATTTTAAAATTAGTGTCTAAAAGTTATAATTCAATAAATCTGATGTAAATGTTATAACTTAAATGTATATTTAATAGATGTTGTGCATATACTGTCATGTTGCACTGGAACAGATTGTGTTTTATTTATTTTAGGCAAACTGTCCCATTTGTCAGGAGGAAATGCCATTTGATATTCTGGAAATACACATTCCAGCCTGTGAAACATTCCTAATCACAGACACGCCACACTGTTTAGTGACTCTATTTTCATCACCACCTAAATAACTACCCCATAGTTAGTTCATTGATCTGGTCTAAAAAGTACCAAGCTCAGTTATTTATCAATTGAATCTTCAAAATCATGTCTAGCTTGCAAGATTTAGGCTGCAGGTGTTGGGCTAGATGTTTCTGGACCTTTTCAAGTCAAAAATTGTAAAGCATTGTAAAGCCTTTTGTATGAATTCAATGAACAATAGGAAATGTCTGGTCAATGCTGCAAAAATATAGTCTGTAGCATATGTATTAAGTAATGGTTAATGATTTTAACCCCAAGACTTTACCCAAGATCTTTATTGTGGATGATATATAATGACGCTAATTCAGTTTCTGATCTTGGAGGACTTTAAGTCCAGCACACCACTTTCAACTTGCTAATTGTTAATTCATTTACACAACTTGTTAATTTCAGTGTGTTTTTATCTTTTAATTGGTGTTTACCATATTAGGAGATGTTGCTGTTGGTGAAGGAGTGACAACTTCTTTTCAGCAATTATTCAAAGGCTTAAAGCTGGTTTCAGTATTAACCTAGGTATGATGATCATTGTTACACATGTTTATTACTTTTTCTTGGAATTAGAAATGTTGACATTCGTGTCCATACCGAAAGGACATGCCTATTTGAAGGTGAACCTGATCATCTGGTCCCTTCATCATCCCAGTTTATCAGTGAGGGTGACCCGTTTCTAGTAGCTGGACGGATGCTGGGACATTCATTCTTACATGGGGGGCCTCGGCTGCCTGGACTCAGGTGAATCTCCTTGGAGTACATGGACAATTGCTCTGCTGAGACAGCCACAGTGCAAATAGAAGATTGTCCTGCCCATGACATACAAGAAATCATCAAATTGGTATGTACATCATGTGTTTGTAATGTTTCTTTTTTTTTCTATTTTTATTGAAAAAGTAAGTTGTTACAGCCATTTATGTCCAGGTTGGTGAAGTTTTGGATAGGATGGGAAGTGCCAGGCGGAGACATGGTAGTGGAAATCAACAGCCTTCTGCCAAAGTCTTCCACCTGCTTCTGCACACTACGCTTACCAGGTCACTACACCAGTTACAGCCACTTCCAGGAAGACCTGTTGAGCTGTATTTGCACCTCAGATTTTGGTTTTGGAATTATTTAGCTACGTGCAGTAGTTTAGCATAGGCAAGCCTCTTACTGTGTGCTAAGGCTTGGAAAAAAAGCAAGTTGTATACACCAAAATGTATACACCATGTTTTGAAAAATTAAGTTGGTTATACTTGCAACAATTTTGAGTTTAAAGTTAACTTTTAACTAACATTACTGTTTTCTAAATGAAATTACAATAATTTTCAATGGAATTTTCTACACACAATATTAAGTGTTGTGTAACAGTTTAGTGTAAAAGTGAAAAGTTAACATTCTCTACAGGAAACAAAAATATTGCACTTTTTCTGCACATTTAAGTACAATTTATTTACTGAATAATGGAGACCCCTGCCCCCCAGTATGTTCAATTCAGTAATTATACACTTGCATTAAAATCCTCTAGAGGATGTGTTGATTTTCTAAGTGGAAAAAAATGTTCTTTGACCATGGTTACATTTTTATACTTTTATTAACATCGTGACTGTGCAAACATCGTTACAACTGTGCATGTCTTTGAAAGTTTGTTTACATTCTGCAGAGAAGTGTTTCTCGTTTAAGATGGTTATCTATACTGTCATGCATAAATCCTTTTTTGTAACCATACACACCTTCCTTCATTTAACAAAATATTGGACACAAGTGATAATTCTGGAAGTACATAAAACCATAGATTTGTGTTCTACTTGACATTGTGAATTACAAATAAAATTGTAATGAATGCCTTTAAGCTTTTATGGGATATATTTGTACTTCCTATAAGGAAACTGACTGGTTTAGGCAATCAGCGGAGGGCACGGGGTACGAGCCAAGTCTTTTATTTTCTTCCATAATAAACACAAAGTCTCAGGCTGTATCAGCTAAGGTAACTCAGAAATAATAAGATATACAAGTAGCAGGGCATGATGCTAGGCGGCAGAAGACGTCATCCACGGCTGGGCAGCAGTTCTCTCTCTCAGGCTTCTTCAATGTGCAGTACTGAACGAACAGACCTGCGGGCTTAAATAGCGCGTGAACTAAGGGACAACAGGCGTCAATAATCAGGTGACTGAGCATGGGAGTGACAGGGAATGAGGGGGTGTGAAATGCTGTGATATGGAATGAGGGGGTGTGTGCCGGCCTAATGAGAGGGTGTGCCTTGTGGACTGGGTGCGTATGGACGCCCTATGGTGGCCTCCCTGCCGTCTCAAAGTGACAGAAACACTGCTAGTTTTAACAGACATTGATGAAAAAACTTAAATGTATAAGACACATAATGTATGCGTCTTAACATTTCCAGTCTTTTCCATTTGAAAACAATCCACTGCAGCAGTTTTCTTGCCATCATCCTCCAAAACACATTCATAAACCTCTCACTCCAAAAGAGCCTAGGAGAACTGCACAGCAGCCATGTAGATGTCAGCACCATGTGACTGTGATGTTGCTCTGGGGTCAATGAAGTCTCTGAGTGCTGTAAACTGCTCTGCTGTAAGTGGACAGCCTGTTGCAGGAACATGAATTCCAGCAGTTCTAATGTGAGGTAACCCACTGCTCTCCCAGTCAATCTCTGGGATGTCCAATGCCTAGATTTTAAAAAAAAAGCAAAAATCAAGGAAGTGCATTGTACCAACCAATAGTTTGAGATTTCTAATGGTACTTGTGGCTTAAACCAGGGGTTCTAAACCCTGGTCCTGGAGTACCTCATGCCCTACATGTTACTGTTTACCCTGCACCCATACCACCAAATACGTTCATTAACAAACCCTCCATTAGGTTAAGGAGGTGTGTTAGAGAAAGAAATACACAAAAATATGCAGGACCGTGTAATCCAGGGTAAGCGTTGAATCAAAAAACTTCCTAGTGGATTAAAGTAAATACGGATATGTGATGGGTAACATAACATACCTACCTCCTCATTTTGGGGCTCCTGAACTGGCTGATAAACATGTCATATTGCCCACAGCTGGTTTGGAGTCATGTTGCTTTTTGTTCTTAAGGGGTGATTGTCCCAGCCATCTCAAAAAATGTCTAGGTCATCTTGAAGTCTTGGTACAAAGGTATAATGGCAACAGAAAATGTGTGTTTGGTCTGCCATGTCAAGATAGTTGCCTTCCTCAAGATAGTGGAGGACATCATAGTACATGCTGGTCACTGCAGTCCACACATCTCTCCATAATCTCTCAATACTAAAAAGTAAAAGTACAACACCTCAAACTTTATCAGAAGACAGTAAGTATTGCTGTAGTAGCCTCCATTTACTATATGGAATGGTCTTGTTTTGAAATAATTACTTATAGAAAGCATGTTAGAATTCCTGAATAACATTAAAATTTGGGTTAAGGCCACAACACAGGTAAAAGCATTAAGAGCAGGAAAATCATCAAAGCTACTTGAAAGCGAGACTACAGTTTGTGTATCCTTAATCTCAGAGATCTTCATAGGATTAAAGAGAATATGAGAATGTCTGATATATATTTTGGTTTAAACGCACTGCTGGTTGTGGACACTTTTTCCAGAAATGAAACTGCTCCTTCCAGTACCACGGACTGTGAACATGAGGCATGCTATTTGGACATTCTCAACTCCCCAATCCCCCCTTACTCTAGAATGTTGCAGAATATATAACAATTTGTGAAATGGCACAATTATTAACTTAATGGTACAAATTTGCTACTAAGCAAAGCACTAGCAATGGCAAGGTCATGTTTCAGGTTTGGCTGAAACAATTCTGAAAAAATTGTAATTAAAAGAGAATTTAAAAAATGTAAAATATTACAATATGCTCAACATTTATTCTCTTAAAACTTAAAACAGTGTAATTAAGTCATTATGTGCACATTTTATAGAGTACTGTAACATACCTAAGAGGGAAGCCAAATCTGTCCACTGACCCTGGGAAGAAGGTCAGTGCAGTTGAGGCCAGGTTGTTTGTGGCAGCTCCCAGGTACATTATCTATGTCATATAAAAATTGTCCAGGTTTAACACTATGATATAGCAAACAAAACAAGTGCAATTAAAATAATTTAAAACCGTCACGGTGCAGCTCCCGGACCCCTCCCTTTGGGCGTGTGTTTGTGTCGTGGGGGTGGTTAAGTGAGAGTATGTTCATCGGTCTTACCTGTGGTTCGTCTCGTGTTCACTCGGGTCTCGTGTAGTTTGTCTATTTAATGTGCGTTTACGCAGTGTCCGTGCTCATCTTTGTTTGGACTGTGTTTGATGTTCTGTGTGTGTGCGCTACAAATAGTACCATTAATTCACTAAATACGTTGTGTCAGACGATTCTCCTGCATTCTGTACGCAAACTTCGCATTACAGAAAGACGAGCCGACCAACAGAATGCCAGGATACGTGCGGGACCGAAAAAAGGCCAAGGCAGGTAAGAAGAAGGGTAAGCGCCCACGCGCACCCTCTCCCAGGCACTCTCGCTTAACCGAGGGCAGGACCCCCGCAAGAGAGAGGGAGCACGGAGACGTCTTGCTCTGCCCCGATGCTGAAGTGGTCTCCACAGAGGAGTTTGGGGTGCGTGGGATGAGGAGGAAAATGGACTGGAGGGGTATTACCACGAGGGACCTCTCCGGCCAGCGAGGGACTCCACCACCCTGCCTGACGGATCGTCCAGTGGCTCGGAGAGCCCAATAGTGTTGGGCATCTGGACCAGATAGACAAAAAAATATGAGTTCGGGGAAGAGGAGTCTGAGGAAGCCATTCCCCCTCTGTCTGTGAGCTCTGAAGCCGTCGAGGACTACGGGGAGGAAGCACATCCCTCCCCGTCCATCTGCTCCGAGGCTACTGTAGACTATGGGGCTGAGGCAAGCCCCCCGCCGTCAGTCTACTCAGAGGCTACTGAGTATTACGGGGAAGAGGCAAGCCCCGCTCCGTCCGTATACTCAGAGGCTACTGAGTACTGCGGGGAAGACGCAAGTTCCCCTTCCGTCCGTCTGCTCGGAGGAGACCGAGTACTACGGGGAAGGAGCGAGCAGGACACAGAGAGCCCTGAGGAGGAAAAGGAGGACAGCCCTCCTCCCTTGGAACACTCGGCCGAGACAGTGAGAGGCCGCGGGGAGCAGCCCTACCAGGCGGAGTGTCGTTCTCCTGCGACATCCGACGTAAAGCCCAGCGGATGTTAGCTTGGCGAGCCCCTAACGCCTGCCAAGCCCAGGACTGGCAGGGGCCCCCCTGTGGCGAACAGGGGAACTGCACAAACCCCTAAGGAGCCAAGAGACAGGGCACAGCCTAGGGATCCCGGTGGGGGTCCGAAGGGAAAGCCACCGGGCGATGTTCTGTGTGTGTGCGCTACAAATAGTAGCATTAATTCACTAAATAAACGTTATATGTTATATGCATTCTGTCCGCAAACTTCGCGTTGCAAAAACATTATACAAAAAACGTCATAGACAGGAAAAAATAATAACACAGGTTTCACATTGACAAGGAGTTAATGCTTGTAATGTAAGAGAAAGAAATAAAAACCTGCAAGATTTAAAAAGGTACTGCAATTCAACAAACAATTATTAATAAAATCACCTTTCTTGAGAAGCCATCCACTCCACCAAACATGACAATGTTGAACCTAATAGGAGATAACTGTTTAATAGGTAACATATAAAAGCTGACCATACTCTATACCATAGGCTGGGGTAGCTGTCCACAGCTGAACCCACAGGATATTATAAATGACAACTAACACAAGGAAGAACACCTTCAGATAATTTTAATAGCTTTAGGAACATAGAATGACAAATACCTAATTAGTTTATGATTAGTATCAATGTGCATCAGTGACTTGGGGCCTGGAACTGAATATCTTCTTCGGACAACACAACCCATCTCAGCCATCCTGGACAGGACTCTGAGTGTGTCAACACGATGAAGCGATGCTCTAACACGGTCATACTGTACTCTGTGCCCTTCAGCCGCCAATATGCCCATCCTATAGCCAGAGTGTGGCATTCAGGACGTAACATCAGACACCAGCTCTTCATCCGAGAGAGTACTGTAGTGTGCCCTAACTGAGAGATTGTACTCTGTCATACGCCTATGAACAGTCCTTTCTGAGACTCCTAACAGACCAGCAATGCATGAGATAGGCAAATTCATGTCAAGTAAACTGGTCAGGTGTTCTTGACTGATCACCATTTTTGGTCGTCCAAGGCTCCCTTGTTCCAGCTGTGCAACCACCACGTGTGTCTCATTCTATTGCTTTGCTAGGTTAATTGCAGTATTTAGCTCCGTTAAAGCTTCCGATATGTTATGGGGTATGTTGATCTGAGGGGAGAAGGCAGTGAGGAAAACTAGTTCTTGAGCACAGATAAATTCCATATAGCCTAAATCCAAAGGTATCCTGTCAAGGACATGCTCCAGACGCGAGCGAAGCCTCTCCAAAATATGATTTAAAAGTAAGGTTAGTTGCTAAAAAGAAAACAAGAACAAATATTTTTTTTAATTACCGTGTCATTTAAACACACTAATTCCTAACAGTCGTCTCTTGACAGTAAAATCTTACATTTAAATCGTTCCAAGTGGACCACAGCTCCGAAGAGATGAGTGTCAACCCCAACTGACCAGATGAGTAAAGACTGAACTCTCAAGTAAGCAGATTGACAACAGTGCTTAAAATTTATTTCTGAACTCCTCGTTTCAATACGTGCAAGCAACGGAATATCCAAGCCTTCCTAAACTCAGTCCAGCTCATGCCAACCAAAGCTCTTAGCTAACCACTACCAACAAGCTAGCTAGCTAGCTAGCTAAAGTTACCCACCGTTACGTAACGCAACACATCAAACTTGCCGTGTATGGCGTTGAGTATTTCCCATAACTATAAAAAATTAGCCGAATACGTGAATCTGAAGAACTTTGGATGCACTTACCTCGTTGGGATTCATTAGTTTTCTCCACCATAAACGCGACTGAGTAATACTTCACTGCCACAGACATGAACGAGAATGAGGCAGCGCTGTGATTGGTTAAATGCGTTCGATTGCTCTAAGGTCTGAATCCGTATTTCTGAGTTTTGAATTCAAGGATCTGAATTTTTAAAATGTGACATGTATTTTTTTCCAACAGCAAGTTTCACTATCTCGCAAGTTCAAAACATAAAAAAAACATTGTTAAAATTCAAATTTATGAATTATGCCATTAAATATTTCAAGTTTATTAAATGTAATGTAAATATAATTCAAATATACAAATATATTTTGTAGCCACGTCATCCAGCACAAGCCATGGTCTGCAAAAAGCTGCCAGAGCATCAGAGGGATCTCATTATTCAAAGATATCAGTCAGGTGAAGGCTACAATAGAATTTCCAATTCTAGCTCCATACAAAAATGTCAGGACAAGCCTACTTGAACAGCTGAACTTTATCAGAGACACTTTAATTGGTGACAGTTGTGTACTGACTCCAATTTAACATGAGTTTGAATGTAATTGGTTAAATATGAACACACACACCCCGTTCTAAAAGGGTGTGCACACTTATGCATCTACATTATTTCAGTTGTTTACTTTTACTTCACCTCCCTGAAAGATTTGTTTGTTTTTCAATTGCATTGTACAGGAAGGCCCTACAGTGAGATACCCCCAGGAGATCCCGAGAGGGGGGGGGGAGGATGAGATCTCAAATCAGACGGACCACACGGTAATGACCCAGGCAAACGGACAAACGACGAACGAAACATGCATTTGTGGAAAGCTGTGCAACAACCACCGTGGAAATCCATGAGGCTAGAATAAAATGCTTGGAGAAAGACAATGCTGTACAACGCTCAGGTCTTGTACCTGGTGAGACGCAGGAGGAGCCTGGCCAGGAGGCAACCCACAGAGCCCAGTCCCTCCACATACCTCAGACTCTCAATCCCAGCAGAGTAAGTCCACAGCAGATTAAGTGGCCCCCAGCCAGCAAAGATTTGGGCAGACAGACAAAGGCAGGGCAGTCTCAGCCGCCTTGGCATCATAGGAGCCGCAAAGAAGAGGACCATCAAGTCCACAAGCGAAGCCACCGAAAAGGCCACCAGGTGGCTTTGGATGAAGAGGGCAGATCCGTGGGCTGCTACTGGGACGCAAGTCGGGGCTTGATCACCCCCAGCTGAGTCGCCTGGGTAAGGGTGTGTGATGTTTCAAGACCCAAAACACCCGATGACCCCAGGTTACATCACTGATGATGCGTCCCAGTGCATCCATGAGGTGAATTTTGTAAACATATATAGGTCACATTACATGGCTGGATGACAGCATCAACATTTCAGATTACCAGAAAGCTCAATGACTGGAGGCCCCCAAGCCCCCAAGGAAATGAAGGCTTGATTAAATAGGTGAGTCTTGAGTCTAGATTTAAAGATTGTAACTGTGTCAAAATCTCAGATTTGAGCTGGAAGGCTATTCCATAACTGAGGGGCTTTAAAGGAGAAAGCTCTGCCTCTGGCTGTAGTCTTACTAATTTTTGGAACTAAGAGAAATCCTGCATTTTGGGAGCACAGAAGGCGAGATGGGTTATAGTATGCAATGAGTTCACTCAGATATTGTGGAGCAAGACCGTTTAATGTCTTAGTAGGTCAGCAGAAGAATTTAAAAATCAATTCGATTTTTAACCGGAAGCCAGTGTAATGCAGAGAGAGTAGTACTAATATGACCGAATTTTCTAGCCCTAGTTAGGACTCTAGCTGCAGCATTCTGTACAAGTTGGAGTTTCTTTAGGGACTGTTTAGAAGACAATTACAGTAGTCCAATCTTGACGAGACAAAAGCATGGATCAGCTTCTCTGCATCAGCTAATGAAAGTAAATGTCTCAGCTTGGCGATATTACATAAATGGAAAAAGGCAGCCTTAGTGACATTGCATACATGTGTATCAAATTAAAGATCCGAATCAATAGTGACACCTGAGCTTTTTGCGGAAGATTTAGATGTAACTGAAAAGCCATCTAGGGTGAGGGGGATATCAGATTGTATTGTATTATGTTTGTATTTGTTATTCTTTGAATGTTTTGTTATTTTAATTTCTGAAACTAGACATGTTGTGCTGTCTTGGTCAGGTATCCCTTGAAAAAGAGATTTTTATCTCAAGGGACTACCTGGTTAAAAAAAAAAAGAACAAAGTGGAAAATCAAATGACAAGCTGATCCAACTTCAGTGGAAATTCCTCAAGACAAGTTAAAATGAGGCACAGTAGTGTGTGTGGCCTCCACATGCCTGTATGACCTCCCTACAACGCCTGGGCATGCTCCCGTAGAGGCGGCGGATGTTCTGAGGAATCTCCTCCCAGACCTGGATTCAAGCGTCAGTCAACTCCTGGACAGTGTGTGGTGCAATGTGGCATTGGTGGATGGAACGAGACATGATGTCCTAAATGTTCTCGATTGGATTCAGGTCTGGGGGACAGGCAATTCAGCCACCTGAGGCCTAGCATTGTCATGCATCAGAAGGAACCCAGGGCCTACTGCACCAGCATATGGTCTCACAATGGGTCTGAGGATCTCATCCCGGTACCTAATGGCAGTCAGGGTACCTCTGGCTAGCACGTGGAGTTCTGTGCGGCCCTCCAATGAAATGCCCCCCCCCACACCATTATTGACCCACTTCAAAACCGGTCATGCTGGAGGATGTTGCAGGCAGCAGAACATTCTCCACGGCGTCTCCATACTCTGTCATGTGCTCAATGTGAACCTGCTCTCATCCGTGAAGAGCACAGGGCGCCAGTGGCGAATCTGCCAATCTTGGTGTTCGTTGGCAAATGCCAATCGCCCTGCACGGTGTTGGGCTGTAAGCACAAGCCCCACTTCTGGACGTCGGGCCCTCATACCACCCTCATGGAGTCTGTTACTGACAGTTTGAGCAGAAACATGGATATTAGTGGTCTGCTGGAGGTCAGGGGCATTTGCAGGGCTCTTGCACAAAGGAGGAGGTAGTGGTCCTGCTGCTGGGTTGTTGCCCTCATACGGCCCCCTCAGTGTCTCCTGTTGTACTGGCCTGTCTCCTGGTATCTGCTCCATGCTCTGGACAATGTGCTGACAGACACAGCAAACCTTCTTGCCACAGCTCACATTGATGTGCCATCCTGGATGAGCTGCACTACCTGAGCAACTTCTGTGGTTTGTAGACACCGCCTCATGCTACCTCTATGGTGAGAGAAAATGACAAACTGCAAAAGTGACCAAAACATCAGCCAGAAAGGATGAGAACAGAGAAAAGGTCTGTGGTCACCACCTGCAGAACCACTCCTTTATAGGGGGTGTCTTGCTAATTGTCTCTCATTTCTACCATTTGTTCCATTTGCACAACAGCAGGTGAAATTGATTCACAATCAGTGTTGTTTCCTAACTGAACAGGTTGGTTTCACAGTAGTGTGGTTGACTTGGAGTTACATTGTGTTGTTTAAGTGTTCCCTTAATTTTTTTGAGCAGTGTATATATGGTTTACATTGGCATCGCAACAAGATAGATAAATACTTTATTAATCCCCAATGGGGAAATTCATTTGACCAACTGCACACAAATAAATAAGTAAATACAAACACACAGAATATACAGAACATAAAATACCCAATTAAAGTGCTTGTGGTGGTTATAAGTATACCTATCAGGTGTTGTTCCGCAGCCTAATTCCCGCAGGAATGAATGATCGCCGGAACCTCTCGGTCCTGCAGCCCAGAGAGTGGAGTCTATCACTGCAAGTCCCATGCAGAGGGTGTCTGCTATTATTGAGGATGCCTCGCATTAAACACCTCATCCTCTTCTCCACTAACTCACCCAGAGTCCACTCTCCCACCCATCACTGACACACACTTCCTTATAAGCTTATCCAGCCTCCTTGTCTGCAGCACGCCCTAGCAACGCCTCCACGGTGATGCCGCTTGCCAGCGCCTCCTCTGCCGCGCCTCCCGACGACGTCACCCCAACGGCCACATCTCCCGACGACGTTACCCTGGCTACCGCGCCTCCAGACGTCTCATCAGTCGCTACTCAAAATGGTTCACAAGGCACAAAATCAAGCTCCTCTCATGACCATCACAGTCCCCAGACCTCAACTCAATAGAAAACCTGTTTTTCTTTTTTTTTATTAAAAAAAAAGAATTTATTAGAAGCCAAAGAACATTTCTTAACCAGGGGTGGATGGCACTGTATAATGATATGAAATGTCTAAACAGCACTTTATTTATTTTGGACAAGACTTCAGCCATTACACAATAAATAAATAAATAAGATTTCACATTAAAATTCTGATGAACATGATTGAAATATGAACACAGAAATCAGATTCCTGGAAAAGCAAGGACCCTGCTACAATTTACTCCATGGCTCTGCACAAAATAATGGCAAAGTTATTAAATTAGAAGAGCGCATTTCTGGGTGTGGAAATCAAGTGGCATGCAAAAGAGTTTTTAAGAATATGCATGTGACACTCTGAGAATGTTGTGGGCGAGGGATGGGACGTCAAGCAAGCTCAGTGCAGGACAACAAACACACAACATCAAACATGAATGTGAAACACAAAACATACAGTAAGTCACGCGAGCATGAAATATGAACAAGAAACATGAACATCATAAACAATGGCGAACATCCAAAGGAACAAGCATGAGGATTTAAATACATGAGGGGAAAACAAGAGAGCAGTCTAACAAGTGGTGTGGCAACACATGATAATCTGCACAATGATGACAACAATGCCTCAGCAATCTGACATATGTGCACTTTTTCAATATCATATTTCAGGTCTACATTCTATTTCCATTGCACTCAGCAACAACATATTCTAGATTTTCCCATTTTTTTCTGTTTTGATATGTTTTAGATCTATCTGCACAGCAAATTAACCATATTTGATTAAAAATCTGACTGGACTTTAATTATGTTATTTGCATCACAAGTCATATGTTGAAAACCAGGTGCAATTTGATTACTATGTACAGTATATATACTGTGTTTCCATGCATATGTACATATACATGGCAAGTTCAAGATAATTTGCGATGTATATTATACTTAAATCACCCAGTTTGTGACCCTTATTAACTTTCAGCTTTGTAGTAGCACTGTCTTAACTTACTGTGCCTGACATACTGAATACAGTGGGATGGGTGGAACCAAACTGAGTGGTGCAATATATCTCTTGTGCAATAAGTCTGGTGTAGGAGGCCATTTAATTGCTTGTTTAGGTAGCATTGTCTGTGAATTTGGTGTGAATGGCCCTTTGAAATACTTCCACACCTTTCAGAGCTTATGGTTCAGTTCAATGAAAAAGAAAAAGATGATGTATTATACTTAAATAGCTTACATTGGGTTATATGATAACATTGATTTTATGATAATCAGTTTCTGCTTAAATAGGTTCACAGCTGTTGCACATGCTCATGTGGATGAAGGCATGGAGAGATGCAAACATGAGAGAAACAGAGCAAACAAGACAAACAGAATAAACAGAAACCAAGCACAATCCAAAAATGAAGAAAAACAACAACGGATTAAAACTTGCACAATAGCAGTGCTACTGAGAGAAAAATCATGACACACAGGCTACTGCTTTGACCTCATCTGGTACAGAAAACCAGTTACTGCAGTACCCTTTTCATGGAACTCCAGATTCCATGATTGAAAAGGGTACTGCAGTAATCATTATTTTATAAGGTCAGCATTTATATAACAAGGTCAAGGCTACAAAAAATCATTATGTAATTATTATGTGACAAAAGGGCCATCTTCTTTGTGATCTCAGGTGAAGGAATAACTTGCATTTGACCATGTGTATACAAATCACATTCCAATTAGAAGAAAAGTCAATAAAAGTAATAAAACACCATTTTCAAAAAAAATCACACACTATAAAGATAAAGCATGCAGGCTATTCCTCACAAGGCAAACCTGTCCTTTCACAACAAAAACAATTGTTTTCTGGTGTACAGGAAATGAAAGCATTTTTCCCATAGTGCTGTTTGCATGTTTAAAATCCCTGTGGTGAGAGAGCTGGAGTTTTCGAGGGTTAGAACTTTAATTTATCAGTCTGCTTATTTCCCTTCTCATGAACACACCTTAGTAAATGTTGAATGGGTTATAGTGTTTTTTTTATTATTATAAATAAAAGTATTCATGGGGAATCAATGAAAATTAAACCTTCAAGACAACAACTTTAACTTTAACTTTTAGAAGTAAGAGTTGCAAGTGGTGGCAATGTTTCGGCCAGTGGTGCTGCTGAATCACTGATTTATCACATTACTTTTGATGCCATATGCGAGGAGGGGACATTAGTGCGGGCCTCTGTGTTCTTCTTGTTTCAAGTTTGCATTTTGGAAAGCCAAAATGTACTGCTAAGCAAACAAGAATGTGTGAGGTGGCGCTCACACAATGTACACGCACCCGATTTTAACTATATTCAGTTCCCACTTTTACTTATCTCAGACTTTTAGTTAATACTGACTTGGTAAAGCAGGGGCTGAACAGCTTAGGAACAGGACACAAGTAGTAGGAGATAGGTGTGATTATGTTTTTCAGGGCTTATGTAACCAAAGGTAAGACACATGGTGGTGTCTGTAGTGCAAGGCTTCTGGTGATCCTGTGTTGGTAAGCCACACCGCACAAAATATAAGACACTTTGGCAGAAATAGGGGGATTGCCTGAGGATGTTTTCAGGGCTAGCTAAGTCTTGATCTTGGCATTGCTTTGATAATCAAGGTTTATTTACCTGAAGTTGATTTATTTTTCATAATTGTTATCTAATTTCATTGTCAACTAATCTCCATCTCAGTTTCTTAAACAATAGCCAGACACCTACTCTATTATTTCTCATACACATAAAAACTGTGTTACCATTGTTTGTATTTGTGTTATGAGATTGTTGGACACTTGGACTTGTACTACCTGGCAGTCATGTATGCGTGTTTGAGCAATTACCAGTAGAACATGTCTGACCGTCTAATATAGTGAAGACCACTTTTGTGTGTTTTCAAATGAGTGTCCTGATTAAGCAATTATAACTTTACAAGCATCTTTCTTGTAGGCAGGAGATTCTTAGAAGGTCCTTGTGTGCTACCATAAAGTTAGGTTATCATGTTAATAGATTCATTCAGTGTAGAAGAGATCTGAGGTGATATTTATGTTGTTTAGAACAAGAATATTATGGTGTTTAAAACATCTCTCCTCCACGAAGAGAAACATAGTCCTTGTTTAGTCTGCACTTCCAGCACTGTATAGTAGCTCTCTACCTATGCCCACATTCCTGGGCATAAATCTGTGAAAGTCAACAAAACGTCCATATAATTTTAATCATTTTGACTAGCCTTTTATAAAATGTATGTGGCTCGGCCAGTGTAACACTCTGAATCTTATCATAATGTTTTTTTCATATAGCCTGCACAGACCTACATTCATATTGATACTTCAGTAACAATTGAAATCTCTATATTCAATGGACAGTGCAAAAGATTCAAGTCTGGACTTGCATGTATTTAATTGCAAAATATTGTCTGCTTTCTAGGGTGTACTGAGCTCTCATTTCCTATTTGTCAATCTTCTGGATGCCCATTCGATTTGGTTGATTTTTTTCCTGTTGTGTGTATTTTGTACGACCTTGAACTGTTTACATGATGATTTTTGTAACTACTCTTAATTTGAAACAAGAAACAAAAACAAAGTATTTTTTCATATCTGCAAGCATGTGGTTTCTTCTTCTAAGCATAATATCGTCTCTCTTTGGTATATACTTCATATGTATTTTAATGTATATTGTAAATAATTTTATAACAAGAATGAGTAACTTCTAAAAGTGCTTATAAATACTACATGTTCATCCATGTAATGCATGTCTGAAAAACAGTATATTAATTAAAATTTTAAGTAATATACATTTTGCTCAACAAAACATACTACAGAAGATATGAAAAGTGCAGAAAGTTTCTAGGTCTAGAAGTATTTTAATCCAGGCTTTTCCTTCCATTTCTTTGAAAGAAATATTGCGCATGTCAGTCAACTTGATCTCCGATAGTGTCACGGTGATGCTCCCGGACCCCTCCTTTTGGGCGTGTGTTTACGTCGTCTATGTCATATGTGTAGTTCCGTGGGTGTGTCGGTGTGGGTGTGTTCATCAGTCTCACCTGTGGCTCGTCTCGTCATCACCAGGAGATAGTGTTGTTCGTCTATTTAATGTGCGTTTACGCAGTGTCTTGTGCGCGTCTTTGTTTCATGCATGTTGAGTGTCGAAGAGTGTGTTTAAATGTTCCGCTACTTTAAGTAGCGTGCTTGTAAAAATAAACGTTTTGTTACGGCAGCTCTGTGGCGTCCTGCTCCAAATTCACTACGTTACAGAAAGACGCGCCGACGAACAGGATGCCTGGATACGGGAGGGGAAAAGCCAAGGCCAAGGGGAAGAAGAAGAAGGGTGTGCGTAGACGCGCACCCTCTCCCCGGCTGTACCCCTTACCCGACTGGTTGCCAAGCGACAGCGACATTCCCATTGTAGTGGGCTGCGTGACCGTGGGTATCTCTCCCGGAGTATGAATTCGGGGAATACGACTCGGATGATGCCAGCCCCCCTCCGTCTGCCTACTCCGAGTCCACCATGGACTATGGAGCAGAGGCCAGCCCACCTCCGTCGGTCTGCTCCGCTTCCACGGCGGACTACGGGGCAGAGGCCAGCCCCCCTCCGTCAGTCTACTCTGAGTCCACAGCGGACTACGGAGCAGGAGCAAGTCCTCCCCCATCGGTTTATTCCGAGGCCGCGGAGGAGTCCGAGGAGGAAGCGACTTCCCCTCCTTCTGGCGGTTCCGAGGGGACCGCGTCATACCTGGAGGGAGACGAGGAGAGCTCCGCCCCCTCGGAGTGCTCTATGAGGTCCGTGAAGGACCGAGAGGTGCGGTGGTCTCGTCAGGAGGAAAGCCACTCCCCCGCGCTAACTGATGTTAGCATGGCGAGCCTGGTGAGTGCAGCTATGAGGGCCAGCATAGGGACTCCATCCCCCTTCCCAGCAGAGGATGAGGCAATGGAGACCCAGGAGGAAGGGGCTACACGCAGCTCAGCAGTGCCCGGCGGGGAGTGGCCAGCAGCGGGAGCACCGTCTTGGGGGAGGAGAGTGCCTGCCAAACCCAGGGGAGGCAAAACCGAGGAGGAGACCACCGGGTGCAGCACCTGCCACGACAGGGCTGCAGACTCCGCCACTAACGGGGTTCCCGATGTGGAGACCCGGGACTGCTTCAGCGATTGTGTCGCTACCTGTGTTTGTGTCTGTACCTATCGTTCTCCCTAATCCCTTTTTCCCTCTCGTGCCATTTGTGTTTAATGTGCCGGTGTGTGTGTTTGTGCCTGTGTTTGTACCAGTGTCTAACGTGTTTTCCCCTGTCTTCCCAGGGAGGGTGTTCTGAGCGTCGTCGCGGTGGAGCCCCTCGCAGAGGAGTGACTCTCGCTGACCGAGGTTCCCGGCAGCCCGGCCTGTCCGTGAGGTGGGTCGGGGCGTTGCAGCTACGCTGGGCAACCCGGGACGGAGAGTTGCCCTTGGTGGGGGGCTCTGTCACGGTGACGCTCCCGGACCCCTCCTTTTGGGCATGTGTTTACGTCGTCTATGTCCATATGTGTAGTTCCGTGGGTGTGTCGGTGTGGGTGTGTTCATCAGTCTCACCTGTGGCTCGTCTCGTCATCACCAGGAGATAGTATTGTTCGTCTATTTAATGAGCGTTTACGCAGTGTCTTGTGCGCGTCTTTGTTTCATGCATGTTGAGTGTCGAAGAGTGTGTTTAAATGTTCCGCTACTTTAAGTAGCGTGCTTGTAAAAATAAACGTTTTGTTACGGCAGCTCTGTGGCGTCCTGCTCCAAATTCACTACGTTACAGATAGCACAGCACAAGATAGAAAAAATACTTATGACTATGAATGTGGAATTCATTCCAAGATAGCTATTACTTAAGATAAATGACATTGTACCACGCTCAAGGTTTTTGTATTGTGTGGTGATTGTTAAGGTAATTTAGAAGCCTGTTAGATGACTTGAAGGGGAAAAGTTCTAACTCCATATTGGCCAATATGAAGGCAACAATCACACCACCACAAAGTGCAAAAGTTATTTTAATGATAGTTTGACCTGATGTTTTACGTGAGGACACTGTAGTTCCTCTAAAAATAGTTTTTACTGTGATATCATCATTTTAAAAAGTGTTTGTGTGTGTGGTTTCTTCATCTGAGATTTTGAGGTGTTGTAATTATTATCTAGATTTTGTCCAAAGCAACATCCAAGAACACTATAGCAGCTGCCTAGCAACACTGAATCACCTTGACAGTGCTTTTTAAAGTGTTCAACAATTAGTATGCTAAAGGTCTACAGTACTATAAGTACTAGTACTTCTTCCTTTATTTTCCTTTTACTGAGTACTAGGGGACTGTAGACTACAACTCCTGCTTCTGCCCCTGTAACTACTAAATACTTCAAATGCCTTAGTCACTTATTCAGCTACTTGAAATGCAACTTTACCTACTTAGTAGCTACTATCGTAAGTACTTCCACTACAGTTTTATTGACTTTAACAACTGCGTGTAAAGTTGTTCCTAGGCTAACCGAGTGATGATATTCTAAGAACAAGAATTGATTCTCACATTAGCATGATATGCCTTTATTTCTTCCACTAGCTCTACTTCCTAATAAATTGCTCAAGCTACACACCTACTGGCTTAAAAGTTTTGTATTTTACCAGTGACATTTTGTTAATCTTTTTTTCTTGTTTGATTGTTCATTCTTTTTTCAAGCACTGGTCATCAATGATTAAGGATATCTAGAGTTTTCTCTGAATGTGTTAAGCAGCGCTACGCTGTTTTTAATGCAATTGTAAACCAGCAGCTACACTGTTCTTGATGGTATTTAAACTCAACATCTCATGAATCAAGCATGTTTCTAATCAGCTATAGATAGCACTGAAGACTTTAAATAACCTGCATAATTATTGGACTGAATGTATATCCTTCAGGAATTTATCATGGTCTATTCAAATATATATATATATATATATATATATATATATATATATATATATATATATATATATTTGAATATAAACCATAACATGCTGGCACATGCTGTAACATTGCTGTACAAACAGTTGTTCTCTTATGTTAAATTACAGTATAGGCTGTGTAAAATAACAGCAACATGCTGGCATGCATTGTAAAATTACCAAATAAAACACTTAGTCTACCAACATATACTCTAATTAATTTAGATTTATTAATATAAATTGATTATAAATTGATTTATTATTTATTTTCAAGGTTAAGTTTAAGGTTTGTTAAACCTGTTTTTTGAATACCCCCTAGTTTTGTGTGTGTGTGTGTGTGTGTGTGTGTGCTCCCTGGGTGTGAGAAATATTCTTATGGACACACCCTTAACAAAACCTATGCAGCTACCAGTCATACCTGTTTGTATGTATGTGTGAAAAAATCAGTATGAAAAGAGACTTCAATTGGTTGTCTGATAAAGATGCATGTATGTGAAACATTCTTAGATGTTTAAGTGTATCTGTGAATCACATAATTATGTGGTATAATAAAGAAATGTAAAGCTATGTATTTTCAAGAACTCAGTTTATATATATTAGTACATTGTGTAATATTCATCTAAACCAAACCAAAACATACTAGCACTGTACTACATGTATAATTTAAATGTACTGTCAAATTCATTCTAATGACCTTTAACTTTAAAAGCAGTACAGTAGTGGGTATTATTAGACATGACATTACAGTGTGTAGAATCAGGCACTCACAGTGTGTAGACTCAGGCACTCACATCAAAACAAGTTTTCATCTGGAGGAACATGTTTGGGTGTCACAAAGGGTTCTAATCCCAACATGTCAACAGGCCAATTGTTTAATAATATGATATATTTATACCTTGCTTCTATACATGTCTTCTATACATCACAATGTGAGCTGTTGTTCTTTTTTATTATAGTGTTCCTGATATAAGAATCCCTAATTCCACAATTAGTCCACACCTCACAACACTTATCTAACAGATTTCTCAAACTAACTAATTAATTGCGACATGAATCAGAGGTCAGGCACTTTGACAAGACACTGAAATGCACACTAAGGCAGGAACCAAGTGAGTTATTGATTAATCAATAAGTGAGTGATAGAGACCCAGGAGGTGAATGTCAGCTGCAGTTGGAGGATGTGGTGGTTTTCAAAAATTAGTACATAATCACAATATTAATTGTTGTGCTGAGGGGTGAGTACAGTAGCATGACAGACATTCTATATAATTGAAATTTGAAATGTGGTATTTTTGGTTTGCATTTCATGCATGGTGGAATGCATGAAGTAATGCTAAAGATTTGGTTTGATCTTTATCCACGTAATGCCGAATACCTATTATTCAGTTAGATATTCATCCAAGTACAGTAGTACCCTGGAAATGTGTGCTTCTGAATCTGTGGCTTCATGAATTCACATAAATTTTGATTGGAACCTAGCACTTAAAATTTTGCGGGTCCAGCAGATGTTAATGTAGCCAATCAGAATGCATCTTCAATCTTTCAATCTGGGTGTTATCTTTGTCTGTGTATTTTATTTGCATTTTCTGCAACTCCAAGATGCCTCCCAAACACCCTTCATGCCCTTTTATTGTACTATACCCTATTGTAAGCATACACAAAGAAAATTAAAGCATTGCATTCAGTGTCTCATAGAAAATACACTCACGAGAGTTCAGCATCTCGGAGAAGATGCAGGCAGGCACAAGATAGTAAATGTACATACAGTATGTATGGTATCTTACTGTATGTATTTTATAGTAAAGTACTGTATATGTTTACTTTTACCTGTACAATTTTAAAGTGTAATGCAAATTATAACATTTTTAATGAACTTAATGTTTTGGGGACATTATTAGGGTTTAACAAATGATAGCACTTTATAGGCCTTTGTTAGCTGTCCATCCAAACTTTTTCTAAATTCATTTCATTTTCTAAATTCCCGGGGGGCTAGGAACGTAATTTCTGCATTTGGGGTATTACTGTAATGCCAAAGACCTATTATTCAGTTAGGTATTCATCCAAGTAATGCCAAAGATGGAATTAGGTATTATTCAGTTAGGTATTCCTTCAGCTTCTTATGCTTTGCCCCCAGTCCTCAGTGCTGAGAGTTCCCCTTGTTTTCGTAATTTTGAGGTTTACTTACAATGCACATGGACAAATACTAACTGAACTTAAAATAATTACAAGCCAAATTGGATGAATGTGACCCTTCCATTAACAAAAAAATAGTGGAGAATTACCTATTAGACAAATGAGTACATGTACAAAACTGTAATTCCTTGGACCTTTCAGAAACCCTAGGAAAATGCAGGAAAAACCTAGGAAATACATTATAGAAATCAGATAATAATAATTTCGGAAGTTTAAGAATAATTTCGGAAGAATAAGTTTGGATAATAATAATATAATAATAATATGAACTTGCTCTGCCTTGCTCATTCTACACATAATTTGGGGTTTAATTTAAAGTATTTATTTAGCATTTTTATGTTAGTGATGTTTCTTATAGTGGGTGGCATGGTGGTGTGGTGGTTGGCACTGTCGCCTTACAGTGAGGTAGTCTGGGTTCGATTCTCGGTCTGGGCTGCTCTGTGTGGAGTTTGCATGTTCTCCCTGTGCCTGCGTGAGTTTTCTCCAGGTACTCTGGTTTCTCCCCCAGTCCAAAGACATGCATGTTAGGTTGCCCACTCACTCTAGATTGCCCATAGGTGTGTGTGTGTTGGCCATGTGGTTACCTGCCCATGGTGTACCCTGCCTTCGCCTGGAGATGCTGGGATTGGCTCCAGCCCCCTGTGACCCCAAATAGCGGGATTAAGCGGTGCAGATAATGGATGGATGTTTCTTATAGACAAATGAAGGTAAATCCATTTAAACAGGCTTTCATATATAGCTGCATATACTGATTTCAAAATTGTTCAAAATCTTGTTTGTATCATGAAAGCACTGGCATTTCAGTGTTATGTAAAATTACTGAACTACATATTTCGCATTCACAATGTCAAAATTATCCCTGTCCTGATATACACCTGTTATTGTTGGAGTTGAAAAAGATAAGCCACCAAAGCTCCACCTATAGCCACTCCTTTTAACGTCACTGTTTTGACAATCAGCCTGCTTGTGTTATCTTGAAGACAAATCAGAGAGTTACAAGAGCCAGATTATTTGCTCAGATTATCGCTTAACATTGGCTGGTTATGACTTTGGAAAAAAACATAAGGTAACCTAACTTTTAAAACTTTTCCTGTTAATTGGTCTATTAATTGTTCAGATATTTTCTTACACAAGGCACATTTGATTCTATGGGTATTCACAGTACACATATTGCATAGGGTACTCTGCTTTAAACTCTATGAATTTATAAACAACACATTCTGATTATTATTCAATGAACATTTAGCAATGATAGCCACAGTGTCTAGAAATGGCAGTGATGGAACAAGTAACCTTACAGCTAAGTAACCTAAAAGTTGCTGCAGGCTAATCAAAAGATAAAGATTCATTTTTAAATGTAGAATTTAATGGTTGAAATGATAAATGAAACATTTAAAAACTATTTTAAAAATATAACTTTAATTTCACTGTTTGCATTCAGGTTTGTTTACCCTGAATATGGCAGTGGCAGAAAAACAGGTATCACCATATGTAAGTAAAATTGCTGTTACTTTTAGAACCACATGCTTATCTAATACATGTACATAATGAAAATCCATTACTTTTATGGAAATGAAATGAGAGTTGTCCTACTGAAACAGATAGACACACACAGTGCTGCCTGAAATTATTCATAGCCCTTGCAAATCTTGACTTATTATTAATGTTATTTTTATTCAACCAGCAGTTTTTTTTTTACCAGAAATGACACGGCCATCTCCTAAAATGAATTACAAGAGGCAGCATTGTGGAAAAAAGGTGTTTCTCAGCTTTTATTTACATTTTAACAAAGTGGCCTACCCAAAATTATTCATACCCATCTCAATAAATCAATAGAAATGCCTTTATTGGCTATGACAGTAAGCAAACATTTCGCATAATTGCTGACCAGCTTTTTGCATGTCTCCACTGGTATTTTTGCCCATTCATCTTTAGCAAGTGATCTCCTTGCCATCACCCTGATCTTTAGCTCCCTCCACAGATTCTCAATTGGATTCAATTCAGGACTCTGGCTGGGCCACTGCAAAATGTTAATGTTTTTGTCCACTAACCATTTATTCAACCACTTTGATGTGTGTTTTGTGTCATTGTCGTACTGAAATGTCCACTGCTGCCCAAGTTTCTCTGCAGACTGCCTGATGTTGTTGAGAATCTTTGATGTATTGCTCTTTTCATGACGTCGTTTACTGTGATTAGGTTGGTCTGGTCTACTGGCTGAAAAATCCCCCCAAATCATTAGCTTCGCACCACCATGTTTGACAGTGGGGATGGTGTTTTTAGGGTTGGAGTTTTCTCCTTTTTTATACCAAATGAAGGATAAATCATTGTGGCCAAACAATTACATTTTTGTTTTATCTGACCATAAAACAGAAGACCAGAAATATTCCTTGTCCAGATGAGCATTTGCAAAGGCCAAGCGGGCTTTTGTGTGCCTTTTATGGAGAAGTGGCATCCTTCTTGGTCTGTGTCCGTGCAACCAAGCAGTGTGCAGTGTCTATTGGACTGTCTGTCTGGAGACTTTGGCACCAGCAGAGCTCAGATTCACCAGGATGACCTTGGGGGTGATTCTTGGATTCTTTTTCACCTCTCACACTGTCCTCCTGGTCAACACAGGTGTAACTTTTGGCTTCTGATCACATCCTCTGAGATTTTCCACAGTGCTGAACATCTTGCATTTTTTAAATCATATTCTGTACTGTAGCCACTGGAACTTGAAAACATTCAGATATGGCCTTATAGCCCTTTCCTTACTTCCGTGCAACCACAACGCACAGCCACAAGTCCTTAGTTACCTCCTTTGTCTTAGCCCTGACTGCATAGAGCTTTCACCTGTTGAGTTGATTACAACAGCTGCTTCCAACGAATCAGGGCAATTAGGATTCCAATATTAGAACAGCTTGGAATATTTGAAATGGTATTGAACTTTGCATTTTCCCATAGACTGTGACAGTTTGCAAAAGGTATGAATAAATATGGACATGCCACTTTTTGTTCAAATGTCAATAAAAGCTGAGAATGTTTTTTCCACAATGATGCCTCTAGTACTTCATCTTATTATCTGGGAGATGGCTGTGTCATTTCAAAAACAATTGCTGGTTGAATAAAAATAACTTCAAAATCAAAATTTCAGGCAGCACTGTAGATATATAGATATATAGATTACTTGAGAAATATAGGCTACTTGAAACTGGAAAATAATGCATCACTTGTCTTACTACTTGATGTAATGTGCTGTATTGGGAAGAGGGAGGTGCTGTGGCATTTATATCAAAATTCCGTCATTTCCAGAGGTGACATCAAACCTCCAAAAGTTGTGGGGCAACAAAATTTTTATTGAAATCTGGTATCATGGCCCAGTGTAAGTTAGACTATTTACCATTAAATATTAGAATATCAAATAGAATATTTAGCAATACATATTCTATAAAGCATACATACTTTAACAAACAGGTTAATATACCTTCCGAGATGTTCTGAACAGGCTGACGTATTACCATCTCTTTCAATGACAAACCATCTTCATTGTCTTCATTGTGCTTAATTGTTTTCATCAAATACCATCTTAATATGTTAGTAGCATTAAGAATTACAATAGATGTTTAGTAAGTATTTACTTTATTGACAAACGGCAAGTCCACAAATTATTCAATATAGTGGAAATTGCTGACTCAAGCATGTTACATAATTTTTGGATATTTACAACCGTGTCACTGCATTTAATATATTCAGAAGGGCTCCAATCCTATATGCTAAACTTCAAACACCAAATAAATATTCCATTACTAAAAAACAAGTCATGATATATGCAAACATCTCAGAAAGCAATGAAGAGTAGCTATCTAAGGAGCAAGATAGCTACATGTGCATCTCAATAAATTAGTATATCATCAAAAAGTTCATTTATTTCAGTAATTTTATACAAAAAGTTAAACACATACATAGATTCATGACAAACACGACTCCGTCCACAGCACAAATCACGACAACGTTGTCAACTTCCAGTGCTTCCACATCACCCAGTGCAACTACCAAAATGACATCAGCATCCACACTGAACCCTTCCACTGCATCGAAAACACAAACAACCATTCCAATCACAACACCAGAACCAACAACATTGACAACTGCCACAACAACCACTGCAGAGTCCACTGCATCCACACCACAGACAACTACAGTATCCACACCAACAGCTTTACCCACATCAACTTCATCAACTTCAACAAGTACAACTTCAATAAAATCCATTTCCAGTGAGTCCTCAACAACTACATTGCCAACAACTTCCACAACGTCTCCTGCAACGGCATCGACAACACAGTCAACCTCTGCATCCACACCAACAATAACTCCAACTACATCGCAGAGTAGCACATCTGTCACACCAACAACTATGGAAAGTTCGACTCCGTCCACAGCACAAATCACGACAACGTTGTCAACTTCCAGTGCTTCCACATCACCCAGTGCAACTACCAAAATGACATCAGCATCCACACTGACCACTTCCACTGCATTGAAAACACAAACAACCATTCCAACCACAACACCAGAACCAACAACATTGACGACTGCCACAACAACCACTGCAGAGTCCACTGCATCCACACCACAGACAACTACAGTATCCACAACAACAACTTTACCCACATCAACTTCATCAACTTCAACAAGTACAACTTCAATAAAATCCATTTCCAGTGAGTCCTCAACAACTACATTGCCAACAACTTCCACAACGTCTCCTGCAACGGCATCGACAACACAGTCAACCTCTGCATCCACACCAACAATACCTCCA
>JAGXOD010000192.1:0-57858 GCA_020368025.1 Brachyhypopomus occidentalis
TCAAGTTCAGACCTGAGCTGGGAGATGTAGGGCAGACACTGAAGGAAACTCCTCACTTCACTCTCTTCATCTGACCAGCCTCTCAGCTCTACTGGTTTCTTCACTGTGTGGAGTTTCAGCACTTCTAGGAAGAGGGAGGTCTTTCTCTTTGGGAGGTCTATGATCCAGACTGCAGGAGCTGACTGGTAAACTGGCTGTAATGCTGGAAGGACACGCCTGCCTGTTTGAGTCTCATAGTCCTTCACATGTGAGTACAGATCCAGCAGGAAATCACTCTGAGAAGATTTAATGAACACGTCATCTCCAAAAGGGAAGGTTGTGTAGCTGCACACAGATGTCAGCAGCTTAGTGAAACTCTCTCCTGTAGCTGCATCACACTCTGCTGCTGTAACAATCAGATTCAGCAGAAACTCCACTGCAGATCTTCTCTGTTCTTCATCATAAAGAACATTATACTCAAACCTGTTGGAATAGAGAGATCACAGAAAACACAGAATTAGTAGATACAATTAGTAGAAGTCAACAGACATAACAGATTAATTTGTACAGTTTGCAGTAAACAGACCATTTCCAGTACAGTAACACCACTACTAGTCTGAACGCTGGTTCATGTCTCCTCTAAAGCACACAGACCCTGCCTGCATACCCCACTGTAACGGCCCACTGCTCTAATTTCACTGCTGTGTGGCCACGCCCCCTCCACATAGACTGGTTACGTCTCACCTGCTCCTCGTTAACCTGCCTCCTTACTGTGTGTATTTAAACCCTCGTGTTTGTGGTGGATTGTGGGTCATTGTTCACTTTGTGCCTCTACGGATCGTGACGCTCGTGTTCTGTTCTCACTTTGTCCTGAACTACTGTTGGTCTCCTCCTGCTCTGTCTCATCATATTACCACTGTGTGTGTTTGTGTTTATCTGTTGTTTGTTATTCATGTTTGTGTTTCACTTTTGTTTCTCATTAAATGTCTCTGTGAACACTGGTTTGTGTGGGTGTTCCGTCTCTCACCCTCGACACTCCAGTGACTCAAAAGCTTTGAAGCCAATTTAGAAAGTGAATATATTGTGCTACTCATTATTTTAACCAATCCAGTAACGTGTTACTTCCACATTAGATTTTATTGCAGCCCAATCACATTTGCCAGTGTTGCATGATCCCTGTCTGTGTTCATGAAGTCTCAAGAGACCTCACACACAGTCATCAGAAGACTTTGTAGTTTTGGGATCCTTCAGAGATCAGTATTTTTCTGCTTATCTCCAGCCACTTCCTTGGCTTTACATTTATATTATGTGAAATTAGATTCTTTTACAGAGCTGGGTAGGCCTTAGTGGCTTAGTTTTAGAATGGTTTAGATCGTATCTAACTGGGCGCGAGTACTATGTTGCATTAGGTACTTCTTCCTCCACACATCAAAAAAATAACTTGTGGGGTACCCCAAGGATCAATTCTTGGGCCTTTACTGTTCAACCTATATATGCTTCCATTACCACATATCATTAACAAACATGGCATTAGTTATCATCAATATGCGGATGACACTCAACTTTACATTTCTCTAGAACCTAAAGCCCTAAAATCAATTAGCTCACTGTTTGAGTGCATAGGTGATATACAGACATGGATGTCTGACAATTTTCTGCAATTAAATAAAGAGAAGACAGAGGTTCTTGTTCTTGGTAGTGACTCACAAAGGGAAGATGTTCAGACCTATTTAAATCAAATTAATCTGAAAGCCAAACAATATGTTAAGAACTTGGGCGTCACTTTTGATAATGAGCTAAGCTTTAAATCACACATCATGACCACATGCAAGACAGCTTATTTTCACCTCCGAAACATCGCTAAGGTCCGAGATATGCTCTCTCCTGCTGATAGTGAAAAACTTGTCCATGCATTTATCACATCAAGGCTTGATTATTGTAACGCTGTCTTATCTGCTCTCCCAAAGAGCTCGATTTCTCAGCTACAGCGAGTTCAGAATGCTGCTGCAAGGGTCCTGACCCGCACGAGAAAGAGGGATCATATTACACCTGCGCTCCACTCACTGCACTGGCTACCTGTCAGCTTTAGAATAGATTTTAAGGTTCTGGTGATGGTTTTAAATGTCTTCATGGTCTTGCTCCTCTTCACCTCAGTGAAATGATAGTTAGATATGTTCCAGTCAGGTCTCTCAGGTCGTCAAACAGTAATCTACTGGTGATTCCTAAAAGCCGATTAAAGATTGGTGAGGGTGCCTTCAGCCGTTATGGCCCAAAACTCTGGAACTCTCTTCCTGAGGAGCTCAGAGACATTTCATCCCTGCATAGCTTCAAGAGGGGTCTTAAAACCTTCCTGTTTAAATCTGCTTTTAGTTAAGCTATGTATGTTGTACCAGGTTTCCATTTTATTTCCATTCCATTTTATATATCATTTTATTTAGTTACATTTTATGTTTGTTCTAATTATTTTAATAGTTCTATTCATTATCTTAAGAATTTGTCATTTTATTACCTTTATTTTATTACCTGTTATTACCTGTTTGTTTATTTTGTTTATTTTATTTCATTTCATTTTATTTATTTTTTATTATTTCTTTTAATCTCTGCTTCATTTTAATGTTTTGATTTATTTAATCTGTAAAGCACTTTGAGTTGCATGTATGCATGAAAGGTGCTATACAAATAAAGATTATTATTATTATTATTATTATTATTATTATTATTATATCACAATATTAAGAAATGGGACTGGTGCCAATTCCCCCTCTCACCACCAGAGGGCCCCATCTCCAGAATACTGAAGACTCCTGTTTCAGCTGTTGTGAATTCCACTGAGTACTTTGCCTACATAAGCCAGACGGCCACTGCAGCTCCTTGTGAAGTGTTGCTGACTCTTTTGTGAAAGTGCACCAAGCTGTTTATCTGCTTCTCTGGTTATTGTTCTGTGTTTTGACCTGTTGCCTCCTGTTTTTGCCTCCTGTTTCATCTGTTTGTACTTCTGTCTGTTATTTCTGGACCTCTTCTGGTTTAGACCCTGGACTGGTTTGTAGCTGTTTGCCTTTTGTCCTTTATTAAACCCTTTATTCCTGCTAATGAATCTGCACTCTGAGTCCACAACATTACAGTTTGTCAATTTATAACATTGTTCTTCATATATGGAAAGATCTGATCTCAAGGGCAAACCATGAGCTTTACTGAGGGTTACGCTACCAAACAGATACGTATGCAAAGTATGTACACAATTATTTCTGATTCAATTTACATAAGTCAACAAATACATTGTTCTGGACAGCTGAATTGTATCAGGGCTGGCTCCAGGGCTGTTCCGTCTCCCGCCACCGGGGGGAGCCCACGAGCCAGTCCTCGGCGCAATCAGCAGTGATGACCTGCACCTGTTTTCTTTGCTTCTTAAGGAAGCCAGAGGCAGAGTCTCACTGATGAGTTGTTTGTAGTCGTTGCTGTTCAGCCTTTCTCTGTTTGGTACCGGTTTGCGTTGGGTGTCTCGCCACAAAGTTTTTTTTTTTTTTTTTTTTATCTCCTGTGGTAGGGTTGAGGTTGACACCGTCACCCAGCGAACGGTTGCTTTGAGGAATTAGCGCTGCAGGCACGTGACACCATGAATATAAAAGCCTCGGTGCAGGTGTGGGTGTCATTTCCATTGGTTGCAACTGGGAGGGTTGACTATTTGCTGAACTGCCGCGTGCGTTGGGAGCTGGGTGAACTGTGTGCTGGTGGGAAGCAAGTAGTAAACGCGTGGAACCAGACTCCATTTGAACGACGCAGCAGGTTTCCAGCCTTGCGGTTGGTAAGTACTAGCTATGCTGATTTCGCTCGCGGTACTTGCTAACGGGGGATTGTGTTGCTGTGGGTTTGTGTAACTTGTGTACGGTCGGTGTGTTGACGAGCGGCTATGTTATTATTTTAGTTATCCGGGCGTGCCCGGGACAGGTGTCTCATTGTCTAGGCTGAATGGAGAGCGTAGCTGAACGCAGCGCACTGTTTAAGGTTTATTAGCCTAATGGGTCCACACTGTGGGTCGGCGCGTGTTGTTTACCAGGTAGGTGTCCTGGCTCAACTCTATTTTTGTTTTGCGGGATCTTTGGAGGTTAAACGCCATGTTGGGGTTTTAATATTTGATTTAGAAGTACGTCTTATTAAAATGGTTGAATTGTTTTTTTTTATTTACAGTGAATATATATATATGGATTATTTTATTTTCTGCTGTACCACAATGGATCTAATTGTTTTGTTTCTCTTGTTCAAAGGAGTAAGGACTTGGTGCTTGTTTCACTTGCTTTATTCATTTCTTTTGGTATAGTGTGTGGTGCTGGTGCGTTGGGGCAGTATGTGTATTTGTGTGTTGTAGTGTTATGGTGATTTGGGCAGAGTGGTCCCATCCTGGTACTTATTATTTTCCTAATTGTCTTTTAGCATAATGGTTTAATGTCTTGTGTTAATAATAAACTTTGACCAACACAGACGGTTTTTAGCTAATTTATTTGAGCACTGTGTGGGGTCCCCAACCTATTACCCGTGGGGTGGCGTAGTCAGGGTGACGGAGAAGGAATCGGACAAGTGCCGACGAGAGGTGGTGGTATAACGCGAACCTCACTCTTGGTCTCTCCGGTCAACCGTACCCTCATGTGGGTGGACGCCGCGCGCTCAGTCTCCGTTTGGAGATTATACTCTTTAACCGGTCTATTCGAGTGTTCTCACTCCTGCGCCGCTCTCTGGCTCATCTCAAGTTTTCCCGTGCTGTCTCCTTCTCTGTCAGGGTTATCAGTTGCGTTGGGAAAATCTTGTTACTTACCTCGTTAGCCAGAGAGCCAGTTACTCCCCGGGCGTCCTTAGTTTGTTCTCCCCTGTTTTCTATCGCTTTGAGATTTTAGTTATCACGTCTCTGCCTCACTCTGCATGTACTACTGCAGTGAGTCACCTGCTCTTATTCCTGTGTTTGCTAACGGTGATTTCTGTTCCCAATTGTACGTGGGCTGGTACTTGGGTTCGCCTACCGTTTAACACATCGCGGTGGATCTCGCGTTCGCTATCCATCGTCGTTACAAATTGTGTAATTATGTTAAGGTGGGTTTAAATAGTACAAAACTACAAAAGGCCACCTATAACAAACAAGATGTGTCAAATCCTGTAAGAATGTGTAAACCTGTTTGTGTATTTAAGTGTTTTTATGCTTTTAGTCATTGTTTGTTGTTGTTCATTAGCGCTCTAGCGCCATTATTACATTAAAAGCATGTAAGTCTGACGCTGCTTTCACTGCGTCCTGCCTTCAGTTACACACTTTACAGACATGAGCGTTGCTCACATTCATAACAAATTAGAAGGCAACATTTCATTCACACATCTGTTCCACAACATTCACTAATTCTTTATAGTGAGAGAACTCACAAACAGCACCAGAGAACATCAAACAACCCTGTAGTGTAAAGGCTTCTCACTCACTTGAGCTGGGAGATGTAGGGCAGACACTGAAGGAAACTCCTCACTTCACTCTCATCTGACCAGCCCCACAGCTCTACTGGTTTCTTCACTGTTTGGAGTTTCAGCACTTCTAGGAAGAGGGAGGTCTTTCTCTTTGAGAGGTCTATGTACCAGACTGCAGAAGCTGACTGGTAAACTGGCTGTAATGCTGGAAGGAAACTCCTGCCTGTTTGAGTCTCATAGTCCTTCATATGTGAGTACAGATCCAGCAGGAAATCACAAACTGTAGCTTTGATATCAGGATCATTAAAATCATAATCTTTGTCTAAAGGGAAGTTTGTGTAGCTGCACACAGATGTCAGCAGCTTAGTGAAACTCTCTCCTGTAGCTGCATCACACTCTGCTGCTGTAACAATCAGCTTCAGCACAAACTCCACTGCAGGTCTTCTCTGTTTATCATGAAGAACCTCAAACCTGTTGGAATAGAGTTTACAGACAACATAGCATAAGCAGATAAATGCTACATAACAGACCAAAGAAACCTTGAGTGTTTGATATTCCCATGTTAGAATAGAGAAATAACACAAAGAATTCACAAAAACCATATGACATGTTACATGATTATCACTCCTATTTAAGACATTTCACCTCATCATCTTTCACACACTAGCAATTTTGTCTTCTGATCACACATCCTTTTCTACCATGTAGGTAACTGAACCCTATAAGTCCATGTGCCCTTTAACCCCACTGTAAGGGCCCACTGCTCCAAGTTGACTGCTGTGTGGCCACGCCCCCTCCTCATAGACTGGTTACATCTCACCTGCTCCTCGTTAACCTGCCTCATTACTGTGTGTATTTGACCCACAATCCACCACAAACACAAGGGTTTATTGTTCACTTTGTGCCTCTACGGATCGTGATGCTCGTGTTCTGTTCTCACTTTGTCCTGAACTACTGTTGGTCTCCTCCTGCTCTCTCATCATATTACCACTGTGTGTGTTTGTGTTTATCTGTTGTTTGTTATTCATGTTTGTGTTTCACTTTTGTTTCTCATTAAATGTCTCTGTGAACACTGGTTTGTGTGGGTGTTCCGTCTCTCACCCTCGACACTCCAGTGACTCAAAAAAGCTTTGAAGCCAATTTAGAAAGTGAATATATTGTGCTACTCATTATTTTAACCAATCCAGTAACGTGTTACTTCCACATTAGATTTTATTGCAGCCCAATCACATTTGCCAGTGTTGCATGATCCCTGTCTGTGTTCATGAAGTCTCAAGAGACCTCACACACAGTCATCAGAAGACTTTGTAGTTTTGGGATCCTTCAGAGATCAGTATTTTTCTGCTTATCTCCAGCCACTTCCTTGGCTTTACATTTATATTATGTGAAATTAGATTCTTTTATATCACAATATTAAGAAATGGGACTGGTGCCAATTCCCCCTCTCACCACCAGAGGGCCCCATCTCCAGAATACTGAAGACTCCTGTTTCAGCTGTTGTGAATTCCACTGAGTACTTTGCCTACATAAGCCAGACGGCCACTGCACCTCCTTGTGAAGTGTTGCTGACTCTTTTGTGAAAGTGCACCAAGCTGTTTATCTACTTCTCTGGTTATTGTTCTGTGTTTTGACCTGTTACCTCCTGTTTTTGCCTCCTGTCTCATCTGTTTGTACCTCTGTCTGTTATTTCTGTAGCTCTTCTGGTTTAGACCCTGGACTGGTTTGTAGCCGTTTGCCTTTTGTCCTTTATTAAAACCTTTATACCTGCTAATGAATCTGCACTCTGAGTCCACAACATTACAGTCTGTCAATTTATAACATTGTTCTTCATATGGAAAGATGAGTTTTATGATATAACACAGAACTGATCTCAATGTCAAACCATAAGCTGCACTGAGGGTTATGCTACCAAACAGTTAAACAATCAAAGTATGTACACAATTTTTTCTGATTCAATTTAAGAGAATCAATCTGATTCACCTTTTAAACATCACACCTGTAGAATGTATAAAAGTTTCTCACTCACCTGAGCTGGGAGATGTAGGGCAGACACTGAAGGAAACTCCTCACTTCACTCTCTTCATCTGACCAGCCTCTCAGCTCTACTGGTTTCTTCACTTGTTGGAGTTTCAGCACTTCTAGGAAGAGGGAGGTCTTTCTCTTTGAGAGGTCTATGTACCAGACTGCAGAAGCTGACCGGTAAACTGGCTGTAATGCTGGAAGGACACTCCTGCCTGTTTGAGTCTCATAGTCCTTCACATGTGAGTACAGATCCAGCAGGAAATCTTCATCATCTGTATATGACATCAGTTCCTCTATTGTTCTCTTAATAGTGTCTCTCTGATGAACAGCTGCTTGTAGACTCAGATTCAGCAGAAATCTTTTTTTATTCTTATATGATTCTGTTTGATTATGTAGTGAAAGAAACCTACAAACACAAAAAATAACCCATTTATTTCTGTTCAATAAATTTCAAGATGGCTTTATAGACTTGACTATCCTGTATAATATTCTTCAAGCATTAAAGACATTAAAGTTTAAAGACTGACAAACAGCAAAGATGTTATGAAAATGCCATTCATCAGAACACAGGATATGATAAACTGTGATGTTAGAACAGAATCACTTTAATTACAAAGATATACAGTTCACAGAAATGTAACTAGTGTAAGAGTGAAAATGCACAAAGCCATAGAAGTGTAGTTAATATAAGAACTATAGAACATATGTAGTATCTGCAAAAGCTTCTCACTCACCTGAGCTGGGAGATGTAGGGCAGACACTGAAGGAAACTCCTCACTTCACTCTCTTCATCTGACCAGCCTCTCAGCTCTACTGGTTTCTTCACTTGTTGGAGTTTCAGCACTTCTAGGAAGAGGGAGGTCTTTCTCTCTGAGAGGTCTATGTTCCAGAATGCAGAAGCTGACTGGTAAACTGGCTGTAATGCTGGAAGGAAACTCCTGCCTGTTTGAGTCTCATAGTCCTTCACATGTGAGTACAGATCCAGCAGGAAATCACACGGAGATTCATTGAACATGTCATATCCAAAAGGGAAGTTTGTGTAGCTGCACACAGACGTCAGCAGCTTAGTGAAACTCTCTCCTGTAGCTGCATCACACTCTGCTGCTGTAACAATCAGCTTCAGCAGAAACTCCACTGTAGATCTTCTCTGTTCTTTATTATCAAGAACACGATACTCAAACCTGTTGGAATAAAGAGATCACAGAAAACACAGAATGAGTAGATACAATCAGACATATTATCAGACATAACATAACTGATTAATTTGTAGTTTGCTGTAAACAGACCATTTCCAGTACAGTATCACCACCACTAGTCTGAACGCTGGTTCATGTCTCCTCTAAAGCACACAGACCCTGCCTGCAAGTGTTTGTGGGTAATGAGAGACGCAGCATAACGGACCAAACAAATGTTTGATGTTCCCATGTTAGAATAGAGAAATAACAAAGAATTCACAAAAGCCATATAAAATGTTACATGATTATGACTCCTATCATATATGTTTCATTTATCTCCTCTTTCTCACACTAGTAATTTTGTCTTCTGATCATACAGATCCTTTTCTACCATGTAGGTAACTGAGCCCTATAAGTCCATGTGCCCTTTGACCCCACTGTAACAGCCCACTGCTCCAAGTTGACTGCTGTGTGGCCACCTCCTCATAGACTGGTTACGTCTCACCTGCTCCTCGTTAACCTGCCTCCTTACTGTGTGTATTTGTGCTTATCTGTTGTTATTCACTTCTGTTTCTCATTAAACATCTTTGTGAACACTGGTCATCTGTGTAGCACTTTTCACACAGCTTCAGGAAGTGATTCAAAAGTTACAACCCGTGAATCTTTGCTACATACTTTATATTGTGAAAGTAAATTTGTACTATTCTTAGGCAGAATAGGAAATCTTTGCTTTGAATTGTGCTCAGTGCAACATGCTTTTTGTTCTAATTGTGAAATAAATATATATTGCACAATGTTTTGTGTTCACTTCTGCATGACAAATATTACACTCGCAGTTCAGCAGAAAATGGTCTGTGCTTCAAGTATGCACAAATTTTGCATGTGCAAATCCTACTGATAGAACAGATAAAAACACAGTAAGAATACTATTTTATACACAGACACACATGCCACAGTGTAGTATTTACAGGGAAATTATAATAACAAAGTGCTGTATTTAGAGAGAGGTTGTGGGATATTGAGACTACAGCATGTATACAGTCCCAGTGTCAGCATTACCAGTACTCCTCCATTTCAGACCCACCAGAGGTCTCACCGGAGTTCTAACTCATGGACCTCACCGGACTCATCAGTCACACTATATAGTCTCAAAGAAACCGTCGCATTGTTATGAAGTATTGCCAAACGTCCTGTTTGCTTACCAAGCCGTTATCATACATCATTCTGCTGTTATTGTGCATGATCCGTTTCTGTCCCTGGTTCTCTTGTACCTTGCCTTGCTCCTGTGTGCTTCAAGTCTCCCTGATTTGGTACCTGTTCTGTTTTTCTCTGACTACCCGTCTAGCCTCTGGCCCATTTTTATCATCTCTAATAAACTGCTCCTGGATCCAGCTCTGTCTCTGTTAGTTCATCACACAGCCAGGGAATATAAGACCTGTTTCTAAAGGCTCGGTGGTCACTCTTCTTCTCCCGGGTTCATGTTCACCATTACCTACCGGCCGGGAGGGAAGAACACGAGGGTGGACGCGCTCTCTCACCAACATGACAGCACGGCCACATCCACCAGCAATGAGCCGGTCCTTCCTGCTTCCTGGCCGCTACTGACTGGGAGCTGTACAGAGTGATTTGTAGAGCCAGCACACAGCCTAAAGGCCGTTTCACACCGAACGTGATTTTTTCATGCGATTTTTTCGGACGATGGTGAATTAGTTTGAACGCTTGTGTAATTACGGTATCTTCTATACCAAATGCGATTTTTCTGACAGCGAAAATGCAACATAATTCATCCTCTGTTCGATTCTTTTGGAACTTTCACCAGCAACAAAATCTCAATGACCAATCTCCATCGCGTCTGGTGTTGGCATAGCAACAACCAAGATGTCAGATAGACTTATTGTTTTTGTTTCTCCACACCCAGTACTGTTATTCTTACCTCAAACACACTACTAATTGTTGCTCTGGGTCAACAGGCTCCCTGTAGTTTGTCCTCTGCTTGGTTAAATGTGAGGCTAGCATCTCCAACAGCGATTCAAACTATACACTCACCAGCCACTTTATTAGGCACACCTGTCCAACTGCTCATTAACGCAAAAGTCAAATTAGCCAATCACATGGCAGCAACTCAATGCATCTACTAAAGTTCAAACCCAGCATCAGAATGGGGAAGAAAGGGGATTTAAGTGACTTTGAACATTGGCATGGTTGTTGGTGCCAGACGGGCTGGTCTGAGTATTTAAAGAAACTGCTGATCTACTGGGATTTTCACGCACAACCATCTCTAGGGATTACAGAGAATGGTCCAAAAAAGAGAAAATATCCTGTGAGTGGCAATTCTGTTGGCGCAAATGCCTTGTTGGTGTCAGAGGTCAGAGGTGAAAGGCCAGACTGGTTCTAGCTGATAGAACGGCAACAGTAACTCAAATAACCAGTCGTTACAACCGAGGCAGAAGAGCATCTCTGAACGCACAACACGTCGAACCTCGAGGCGGATGGGCTACAGCAGGAGAAGACCACACCGGGTGCCACTCCTGTCAGCTAAAAACAGAAAACTGAGGCTACAATTCACACAGGCTAACCAAAATTGGACAATCCAATGGCACAGCATTATTAAAAATGCCTGAAAATAGATTTGTGTCCTTAATGGTTACAGTTATGGAGGTTATATAATGTTAGTATAGAAAGTGGATGTAGCCCCATACCACAGTTACTGTTGAAGCGTTTTACATGACGTTTGATTATACTGTACATATGCATATGCTGCTCAGCCTTGTGAACCAATCTGGTGAGAACTTACACTGGTTTCCAGTTAGTTTGTTAGATGTTGTTGATGGGTAACTATCCAACTTATAAACTGGCCAGCTGGATGATTCAAAACAAATGAAAATACAGATACAGGCCAAACAGTAAAAAGACATCCATCCATCATCCATCCATGAGACTGATCTGAGAACAGTCAATTTATGTGATGGAAATTTACATTAACAAGAACATGAGCAGAGCAGACAAGTCAGATACAATGTCTGCAGTTCTGGTTCTGCAGTTCACACACACACACACCCTATAAAACACTCAACGTCTGCAGTTCTGAATATTGTTTCAAGTCCTCTCAGTCGAGCAACTGGTTGTTATGGCTACCGTGAGGACAATACGCCCGTCTCACCGTGTCTCCATCTCACACACACACACACATCCTATCAAACACTATCAGTGTATTATGAGGCAGAGTGCGCTATACATGGTTCGTACACTTTTTTGACAATTAATTTCCATGACTTTGATGCAAATTTTAATGACTATACATTCTCTAAACATGTGTAGACATGAAAAACAAAACATGTCTTCACAGGATTTGTATGAATAGTGGGAATTAGCCACCCTTAGCGCCCACAGCACCTCTGCGGTAAGGGCTTCATTTCTGGACACAGAACTTGAAAGGGTACTTTGTTTGCTGGTGAACGAGAGGGAAGCACAGAGGGTGGCAGAGGGTGTCGCGTTGGTCGGCGGGGTTAAAAAGCCGCTAATGGGGTTGAGGGTTGACTCTCGCACCACAGCAGCAGCCCGGTGTTTAGCCCCTTTAGCATGGCTAGTTAGCGCTGCCTCGAAAATGTTCGAAATGTCGAACGTTTTACCACACAGTGCACATTTTGCACATCCCGTGTACTTGTCTCTCAAGCCTTGTATTTGTCCAACTGAAGCCATTGTTGAATCGGCATTTACCGGGTATTACGCTAATTTACAGCACAAGCTACAGCTCCGTGTGGAGTCCGACGCTAACGTTACACACACAATGTGTGAAATTACATGAGTGGTCTGCACGAAAGTAAAAAAAATTGCTATATTTTATTCTATATTTTTTTCCAACTTTTCAGTTATCGGAATGACATACATTTATTGTGTGAAGCAAATTTCCATGACTTTTCCAAAACTTATCCAGGCCTGGAAATTGCTATTTTCAAATTCCATAACTTTTCCAGGTAATTAATGACCGTACGAACCCTAGCTATATAAAGGAATAAAACTGTATGTATGCAGTGAAGAACGCTTAATAAATCTTTGCTTGCTTGTTTGCCAAACTCAGTTCAAGGCACGAAGTCGTAGTGTTTTTTTTCCACCACACTAGTACAGGTCTTCCCTTAAGTACAGAGAAACAGTATTAGGACAATGAGGCTGATGAGTTTGCTTGTGTTGGTTCCTCCTCTTGCCAGCAGAGGTCACTATTTCCAGAATAACTCCTAATTGTTACTCACCTGTTGTGTATTGCTGCTGCTATTTAAGATATTTAAGCCCTGAACTTTGTTCATAAGGTTTGTCTGAATGTACATTGTAGCAATAATATGATGCCTGTTGGAGGCAGATTCATCTTGCACAGAAAAGAAGAATTTGATCTTCTCTTACACAACAACACATCTCTTATGCAGTGATTTATTTATATTTTGAAGTGAGGTTTATTTGAGGTTTATTCAAATCTGAATAAAAACCAGCCCTGGCCTGATTATTGCTGATACTCATACCAACACTAAGATATCATTCACACATCTAACCTGGATCGTCTGCGGATCATGCACAGTGAGACACCAACTCTCACCAAAGACCATGACTAATCTCACTAACATGCAGATCAAACAGTTCTAAAGTTACATGAGACTCCTGTGTTTCGTATAAAACCATCACACTCACCTGAGGTGGGAGATGTAGGGCAAACACTGAAGGAAACTCCTCACTTCACTCTCTTCATCTGACCAGCCTCTCAGCTCTACTGGTTTCTTCACTTGTTGGAGTTTCAGCACTTCTAGGAAGAGGGAGGTCTTTCTCTTTGAGAGGTCTATGTTCCAGACTGCAGGAGCTGACTGGTAAACTGGCTGTAATGCTGGAAGGAAACTCCTGCCTGTTTGAGTCTCATAGTCCTTCACATGTGAGTACAGATCCAGCAGGAAATCTTCATCATCTGTATGTGACATCAGTTCCTCTATAGTTCTCTTAATAGTGTCTCTCTGGTGAACAGCTGCTTGTAGACTCAGATTCAGCAGAAATAATCTTTTTTTATTCTTATATGATTCTGTGTGATCATGTAGTGAAAGAAACCTACAAACACAAATAATAACCCATTTATTTCTGTTCAATAAATTTCAAGATGGCTTTATAGACTTGACTATCCTGTATAATATTCTTCAAGCATTAAAGACATTGCTGTTTGTCAGTCTTTAAACTTTAAAGATGTCATGAAAATGCCATTCATCAGAACACAGGATATGATAAACTGTGATGTTAGAACAGAATCACTTTAATTACAAAGATATACAGTTCACAGAAATGTAACTAGTGTAAGAGTGAGAATGCACAAAGCCATAGAAGTGTAGTTAATATAAGAACTATAGAACATATGTAGTATCTGCAAAAGCTTCTCACTCACCTGAGCTGGGAGATGTAGGGCAGACACTGAAGGAAACTCCTCACTTCACTCTCTTCATCTGACCAGCCTCTCAGCTCTACTGGTTTCTTCACTGTTTGGAGTTTCAGCACTTCTAGGAAGAGGGAGGTCTTTCTCTCTGAGAGGTCTATGTACCAGACTGCAGGAGCTGACTGGTAAACTGGCTGTAATGCTGGAAGGACACTCCTGCCTGTTTGAGTCTCATAGTCCTTCATATGTGAGTACAGATCCAGCAGGAAATCACGCTGAGAAGATCTAATGGACATGTCATCTCCAAAAGGGAAGTTTGTGTAGCTGCACACAGATGTCAGCAGCTTAGTGAAACTCTCTCCTGTAGCTGCATCACACTCTGCTGCTGTAACAATCAGATTCAGCAGAAACTGGATGGCAGACATTTTATTTTCTTCTTCATAAAATCCAGTCCACAAAACTCTGTTGCAAGAGGATGGAAATGAACTGAATTAAACTGAATCAAATAAATCCATCCATCCATCCATTTTCTTCCGCTTATCCGGGTCCGGGTCGCGGGGGCAGTAGCCTAAGCAAAGAGGCCCAGGTTTCCCTCTCCCCAGCCACCTCTTCCAGCTCTTCTGGGGGATACCAATGCGTTCCCAGGACAGCCGAGAGATATAATCTCTCCAGCGTGTCCTGGGTCTTCCCCGGGCCTCCTCCCAGTTGGACATGCCCAGAGCGCCTCCCTAGGCAGGCGCCCAGGTGGCATCCGAACCAGATGCCCGAACCACCTCAGCTGGCTCCTCTCTACGTGGAGGAGCAGCGACTCTACTCCGAGCCCCTCCCGGATGACTGTGCTCCGTACCTTATCTCTAAGGGAGAGCCCAGACACCCTGCGAAGAAAACTCATTTCGGCCGCTTGTATTGGCGATCTCATTCTTTTCGGTCACTACCCAAAGCTCGTGACCATAGGTAAGAGTCGGAACGTAGATTGACCAGTAAATTGAGAGCTTTGCCTTTCGGCTCAGCTCTCTCTTCACCACAACGGTCCGGTACAGCGACCGCAATACTGCAGCCGCAGCACCAATCCGCCTGTCAATCTCTCGTTCCATCCTTCCCTCACTCGTGAACAAGAACCCGAGATACTTAAACTCCTCCACTTGAGGCAAGGACTCACTCCCGACCCAGAGAGGGCACTCCACCCTTGTCCGACTGAGTACCATGGTCTCAGTTTTAGAGGTGCTGATTCTCATCCCAGCCATCTCGCACTCGGCTGCAAACTGATCCAGCGAGAGCTGTAGGTCTCGGCCCGATGATGCCAACAGGACCACATCATCTGCAAAGAGAAGGCGTGGAATCCTGAGGCCACCAAACCGAACCCCCTCCACCACTTGGCTCGCCGACAAATTCTGTCCATAAAAGTTATGAACAGAATCGGTGACAAAGGGCAGCCTTGGCGGAGTCCAACTCCCACCGAAACCAGTCTGACTTACTGCCCCCCCCAGAGGAATCCCCGAGGGACACGGTCGAATGCCTTTTCCAAATCCACAAAGCACATGTGGACTGGTTGGGCAAACTCCCATGCACCCTCTAGGACCCTCGCAAGGGTGAAAAGTTGGTCCAGTGTTCCACGACCAGGACGGAACCCACATTGTTCCTCTTGTAACTGAGATTCGACTATCGAACGGACTCTCTTCTCCAGAACCCCTGCATAGACCTTACCGGGGGGAGGCTGAGAAGTATGATCCCCCGATAGTTGGAGCACACTCTCCGGTCTCCTTTCTTAAAAAGGGGAACCACCACCCCGGTTTGCCAATCCAGAGGCACTGCCCCCGATGTACACGCGATGTTGCAAAGATGTGTCAACCAAGACAGTCCCACAACATCCAGAGCCTTAAGGAACTCAGGACGGATCTCATCCACCCCCGGTGCCTTGGCACCAAGGAGTTTCACAACTACCCTGGTCACCTCAGCCCTAGTGATGGGCAAACCCCGTCCGAGTCCTCTGGTTCTGCTTCCTCTATGGAAGACGTGGTGGTGGGATTGAGAAGATCCTCGAAGTATTCCTTCCACCGCCTAATGACATCCCCAGTCGAGGTCAGCAGATCCCCAGCCTCACTGTATACAGTGTTGGTCGGGAACCGCTTTCCCCTCCTGAGTTGCCTGACGGTTTGCCAGAACCTTCTCGGAGCCGATCGAAAGTCACTTTCCATGGTCTCACCAAACTCTTCCCACGAAGACTCTTTTTGCCTCTGCGACAAGTCAAAGCCGCGATCCGCTTGGCCTCCTGTACCTGTCTGTTGCCTCCAAAGTCCCACGGGCCAACCAGGCCCGATAGGACTCTTTCTTCAGCATGACGGCCTCCCTTACCCGAGGTGTCCACCACCGGGTTCTGGGATTGCCGCCACGACAGGCACCGACAACCTTGCGGCCACAGCTCCGATCTGCTGCATTGACAATAGAAGCACGGAACCAAGCCCACTCAGACTCAATGTTTCCGGCCTCCCTCGGGATGCGGTCAAAGCTTTGTCGGATGTGGGAGTTAAAGACCTTTCTGACAGGTTCCTCTGCCAGACGTTCCCAGCAAACCCTCACAGTACGTTTGGGTCTGCCAGGTCTGTCCGGCATCCTCGCCCGCCATCTGATCCAACTCACCACTAGGTGGTGATCGGTTGACAGCTCAGCTCCTCTCTTTACCCGAGTGTCCAAGACACACGGTCGCAAGTTCGACGATACGATTACAAAATCGATCATCGAACTGCGACCTAAGGTGTCCTGGTGCCATGTGCACTTATGGACACCTCTGTGTTCAAACATGGTGTTCGTTATGGACAAACCGTGACGAGCACAGAAGTCCAATAACAGAACACCACTCGGGTTCAGATCGGAGAGGCCGTTCCTCCCAATCACGCCCTTCCAGGTCCTACTGTCATTGCCCACGTGAGCATTGAAGTCCCCCAGCAGAACAATGGAATCCCCAGAAGGGGCACCTTCCAGTACCCCCCTCCAAGGACTCCAAGAAGGCCGGGTACTCCGAACTGCCATTCGGTGCATAAGCACAAACAACAGTCAGAGCCCTTTCCCCGACCCTAAGGCGCAGGGAAGCAACCCTCTTATCTACTGGGGAAAACCCCAACACACAGGCAGCGAGCCGGGGAGCTATGAGTAAGCCCACCCAGCCCTCCGCCTTTCACCCTGGGCAACTCCAGAAAAGAATAAAGTCCAGCCTCTCTCGAGAGGATTGGTTCCAGAACCCAAACTGTGTGTGGAGGTGAGCCCAACTATATCTAGTTGGTATCTCTCAGCCTCACACACCAGCTCAGGCTCCTTCCCACCCAGAGAGGTTACGTTCCATGTCCCAAGAGCCAGCTTCAGTAACCGAGGGTCGGTACGCCAAGGCCCCCGCCTTCGGCCACCGCCCAAACCACGGTGCATTGTGGTTTGGAATCAAATAAATATCACATGAAATTACTTTTAATGTTAATGTCACTTTAACACCGGTGTACAGGTGAGGGAAAAACTTTGGTATATAGTCCATCACAGTAAATACACAACATATACACAATAAACACAGCATAAATACACATTAACAAACACCCATATCCAAAACTGCATGCTGTGACTGTCATATGTACAGATATGGACATTTACATTTAATATAGGAACTTATGTTTGCATTTGAAGATATAGAGGTGATGGAATATTTATATTATATTAAAATATACAAGGGTTCAGTTCTTTAAACAAACTATTTCTAAGTTTAAGATTCATCCTTGCCCAACTACAATTATTGTTATATATTGCTACAATATATAACTGTATTATGATATTAACTTATTTTCAGAAATTTGCATTTGACATATTTTGCTTAAAATGTTTCTTCCACACTAAACTAAGATCTTAATCAACTGAAACTTATAGCTGTGCACCTGAATCCTCTTCTTCCTTCCCATTTAGTTATCTGGATTTTCACCATTATATACCCATTTCCAGACGATTTTTGGCCAATGTCCTAGAATGAGACAGTGGATCAACTCTAGCAAGTTCCATACTAACAAGCTGGCTTCGGAGTTACACAGAACATAGCAGGAAAAAGCTTTTAAAAGGTTGGTGACGACTTGAACTGCAGGTAAAGTGTGTTTTTGAGGCAGGTTCAGTGCTGGGAATTTTAGTTTCAGTTTCCTCCACATACATGTTTTCCCTTAGCTGATCTGTTGGCTTTTGCTTTTTTCACTCTATTCACTGATGATCAGACTTCCCCATATTTTGCCGGTTTCTCAAAAAAAATCATACAACAGCATCTTCTAATGACTCACCTGAGCTGGGAGATGTATGGCAGACACTGAAGGAAACTCCTCACTTCACTCTGTTCATTTGACCAGCCCCACACGTTTACTGGTTTCTTTGCTGTTTGAAGTTTCAGAGCTTCTAGAAAATGTGGGGACTTTCTTTCCATGAGATTGATGGACCACACATTAGACATGGTGTACCAGACGGGAAAAGACCTGTAAAGTGGTTGCAGTACAGGAAAGACACTGCTGCCTGTTTGAGCCTCAAAGTCCTTCACGTATGAGTATAGATCCATTAGAAAGTCCTGTGAGTCAATATCAGACAGGACAGCTACTTTTGGAACAACAACCTGTATTTCTTCCTTCTTGTAGAAAGCTGCATGCACACAAATCTTCAGTAATGACTTCATCTTAAGCCTGGATGAACTTTCTTCCATATGTGGTGCTGAGAAACTGCAGATAAACACATACATGGTCAGAAATGATTTCGAGGAACTTCAACTTCAGAAAGGGTAGGCTGGAGATTGGTCTGTAATTATCCAATGAGGCTGGATCTAACCCAGATTTCATTAGTGTAGGAATGACGGCAGCTATTTTAAGAGAAGGTGGGACAGTACCTAATAAGAAACACAGGTTAATCAGATCTGCAACAGAAGCACAAATAACAGGAGCAGAAGATTTGAGAATAGAAGCTGGAGCTGGACAAACTGAGATGAACAGGAAGATTTAGAAATAATATCAGACAGTGTAAGAACTGATAGATATAAAGAGTGAGAGACAGTTACCAGGTGTTAAAGACTCAGGGACCTGTGAGAGACAGGATTGAGTTAACATTGGGAAATGCTTATGAATATTACAACTGTATTATTTTTATTTATTTATTTTTCTCCTGAAATAATACTAAAAGACTTGCCACTGAGTATGGGTGTCACATGTGGGTGATGAGAGCCGTTGAATATGTATTTATGGTAATGAAGAGAACTTTTGTCCTATGACTGCCAGTATTTATAAGAAGAGAAGAGACAGCAGGCAGTGTGTCCCTATAATCACAAACATACTCGGCAAAGAGTGAGAAATTAACAGTGAAACCAATTTTCTGTCTGCCTCTAAGCTCTGAGGTGAATCATGGTTACTATGAGCACCAGGGATTAATTTAGTTTTCAGAGGAGCATAATTATCAAGTTTAGCAGAGACAGCACTTTACAGAGACAGAACTTTTGTAATGTGTCACCAAATCTTTGTGTGAACTGCTTAATGTAAGAGGAAGAAGTAGTCTGAGCCAAAAAACCAAAACAGGTCAAGAATGTGACCACGAGTATGAGAAGGGAAATCAACATGCTGAGTGAGTCCACAGCATATATGAATAATCTATATGAATGAATGAATATTCATGAGTTCAGAAGAAAGTTTGCAGCCAGAGTCAACGGAAGAATGCAGACACCGAGGCATATCCGTTTCTTTAACATGAACAAGTTTATATAAATAGCGAGGCAATGCTTAAAGACAAAAACACTCACAGACAAAAGCAACAGGGACTTTGACTCAAACAAAGACAAGCAACAAGCACAACATCGACACATTAAAATACCTAGACGTAAACGAGAAACAAGTACAACACATCTCGATAACGAGACAGGTGCAACGAATGAACATGCGCACATGTAACCACACCCACAGGAAGTACATATATAGACAAAAACGGACGCAGACTACACATACACATGCCCAAAGGGAGGGGTCAGGGTCTGTACCACGACTATCATGACTGCCCACCTCTTTGACCTTCAGGTTACTGTGGAATATTGCAGCCAGTTTGTCCTTACATTACACTCAAGGGAAAGTGTCACAAGTGTGTCTCAGCTAATATACATTGTGCTACTGGAGCTTCTGTAGTCAGATACCATGGAATGTAATGGAAGACATTACAATTATTCTAGACAATCTATGAATTATTTTTAAAAGTCAATATTAAATTTTATTGTTCTCATATCACATTCGCATTTTTGGAAGCTGGGATCAGACTGCAGGGTCAGTCATTGGACAACAACCCTGTGGCTGGCAGAACTGGGATCCTCACAGACAACCTTCCAATTAAGAGCCCAAATTCCTACTCACTAGGCTTTACATTTGTTTACTACTGCCAAACAAACGCAAGTGCTATTTAGAGAGGACGTCACTACTTACCTAATGACACCAGTTCTTTAATTCTCGGGTCATTGTTATTATATAATGTAAGTGATATTTACGGAGGGCTGCACTGCTCACCTAAGGGACTTCACATATGGAAGAGCCTTGAGCACCATGTTACAGAGATCATTACTGGACCTCTGTGTATCTTTTGTACAGTGGAGATGGAGGCTGATCTTCTCTGACATCTGACTCATGACCTCTTGAGCCTTCAAGAACATGGATGCTTCACCAGGGACAGGAAGATGTATCTCTTTCCCACAAATATCCAGTAAAGCTGTGAAATCTCTGGGTGTCTCACAGCACAGCACTGACCTCCAGACATGGCAAAGAGTAGAAGGCTTATCTCTACAAAAGGAAATCATGGTTATACTACTACTACTATTACTTATTATTGTTGTTAATTTTTTTTACATTTTTTAAAAATAAATACCGAAAATGAGATTTGAATCTGAGAATCATCTGAATCCCAGTGTCAGATACACTGCAGTCTTCCAAGCTCAGATCAATCTGTTTTTCTCTGGACTGGCTGATCACATAAGACACTGCACAGCACTGATGTGGATCAAGGTCTTCTTCACTCAAGTCTAGATCATAGTTCATTTTCTCCAGGAAGAGCAAGCAAGCTTCAGGTGACTGAGACTCATACAAGCACTGACACACAAAGGGAAGAACACTGACTTCATCGTCATCGTCCTCAAGCTGCCCATTTGGCTGAAGCTGTAGAAATGTGTTCAGGACTTTTGTGAAGAGCCCTTCAGAGGCTCTTCTGATTTGATCCTCTGTGAAAAGATTTTTCAGTAGTTTGAGGTTCTGTTCTGAGAGGAGTCCACAGAGGAACGGAATCACATGTTTCATGTGCTTTTGCTCCTTTGTCAAACAGTTCTGAAGAACCTCATCAATTTTACCTGGATTTCCAAGCAGCCACAATGCAGAGAAGAATTCCTGCACTGTACTGTGCAGAAATGCATAGAAACTGTTCACAGAAGTGGGAGTGTTCTGGACTGTGATTTTTCTCAGAAAACATTGAGTGATTTCTATCTCATTGCTGACTGCATCTTTGATGTTTACAATTTTCTGCACAGTTGCAGTAAAGGCAGTTTTCATCAAGAGGTGAAGCTGACCTTTGACATCATTTATGTATTTGTCCACTTGTTCTGCATTTTTTCTCCCAGCTTTTTTCAAGTCTTGACGGAGGATGTGGACATACATTTCTGTAACAGTTATCAGATGCTTGTGAGCTGTGACATTGAAAGAAATGCAATACGCCACCATGAAGGCATACATTGGGACATGGCAAAGACTGATAAGATCCTGATTGTTCAAAACAATATTCAAAAGTTCAGGAGTAGAACCAATCATCTGTGTAAGGTAAGTCCTGATAGACTCCTCACTGAACCCTTTTACATAAACTTTGCAAGGGTGCCTGTCTGAAAAAGGAGATTCATCTTCCTCTTCCGATCTGCATGTGATCACAATCTTCGCCTCAGGCAGAAGGTCTCGCTCGATAATCTTCTTTATAATAGGGTTGTGTTCCAAAGTACTGATGCCATCAAACACAATGATGACGTTCTCTGAGTTTTCTTCAATATCCTGTAAAACTTCCTTTCTGTCTTTCTCTAGGGGTTTCAGGTACATATCAAACAGAAGTGATTCCAAGCTCATGAGATTAGAGACAGTGGTAAATGTACTCTCATCGAAGTAGAACATGTAGTCTAACTTCCTCTTGTCTTTATTGGACCAGAGGGAGAGCATCTGAAGAACAACTGCTGTTTTTCCTATTCCAGGTTTTCCTATAACAAGCATTTCTTTGTCACGACTACACAAAAGGTCTTCAGGTGAGAGATTGTGTGTCTGCACAGGAATGAAACTCTTTAGCTTCTTGGGCCGACATTTCGTGATTTTTTTTTTTTTTTTTTGTAAATTTATTTTGTGCAGAGTTTTGTTCTGCATCCATGTCTAGGACTAGAGGTATAAAAGTGACATGAGCTCTTGTTTTGTCCTGTAGTCGTTTACAGCAGGACCACCATCTCCTTGAGAAGCTTTTAGCTTTGGCTTCAAGTTGTTTCTGGTATCTGAGACAAGGCTTCGTACCTGAATATCAATACAAAGGTAAAACAATATAACATTACCATACTTCTGACAGACAGCATTGTTTCTAATATTCTATGGCCACTTAATACATATAAAGTGGCATAAATATTTAATGATGCATACAAAATGCACACATCATCCAAGATATTCTATTCTAGTTCAGATTCAGCCAGAGTAACTAATTAAATGCAAATGTGTTCAATACACTGCTTTATTTTAAGGTGTGTGTGTGTGGGTGCTGAGTTTTAAGGTTGTAAGAATAACTAGCTAGTAAGAATAACTAGCCAAATTTCTATTGATTTAGGCAGAGCTGGAGTGAAGAGACTCATAGATCTGGTAGCTTCTCTCTGTGTCTGCTCAATTATTGGCTGGTGTGCATTTGGTATGTAGCAGACAGAACAGTTGACCAATAAAAATCACAAGAATGGTTATGAGTTGATTATTATAATAAGTTTATTTGGAATTAGTTATTATTATTATTATAACCTTTATTTAACCAGGATAGTTCCCATTGAGATTATCAATCTCTTTTACAAGGGTGTCCTGGTCAAGGCAGGCAGCAATACAGCTCAGTATGAATCTAAACTACAGCTCCAAAAATGTGTTGGATTAGTTAATATCGGGAAACATTCAAATGCAAGATATCACTATTGTATCAGTACCAGAAAAAACTGGTCTCATCTATAATGTCATCTCTAAAAGTGACTTTATCCATAATTTTTGTTTCAGTCTTCATAAGAACATTACTCACCTACAGTGTAGTCAGTGTCAGCATCTTCCCTGAAGGGGAAACAGCTGATCCAGTAGTGTGAAGCAGGATTTAATGTCCTTTCTCTGGTCAAGTCGAGGATCCTGAGTAACTCATAGCAGGCAAGTTCCCCTTTTTTAGTAACACAGTCCAGTATAAATCTCGCTGTGTTAAAGTCTGTTTTCTGTGCCTGAAGTGCATCAAGTTCATGCTCATTGAAAACCTTGTGCTGGTAAAGATTCTCGATAATAAGGGGAAAGTTCTGCAGATGTTGTATCAGGACCTGCCGTGCATTTCTGAGGTAATCAGTAGCACAATGTTGCGTACAAGCCATGATACTGTTCTGCACCAGCACCAGAGATATAAAACAGAAATCAAGATTAATACATTAATTTCTTATGAATTATTAACATATTATGCTCCTTCATGTGTCCACATAAAGTACCACATCGTCATTCCACTCACATTCAGTGTGTTTACGGGATAAAAAAATATCCTACAGTTCATGCACCACCAAGATTCAACAGTACTACCACTGAACACACATTCAGTACCTATACATGTGCTCCTCTGCTTGAGGTCCTTCAGGGTTTTCCTCCTCCCAGCACACCTGATGCAGCTCATCAGTGAGGCAGGAAGAACTCGAAACTGCCAGACTGTGGGGTCCCCAGGATTGGAATTAAGAATAATTGCACAAACTATCTGTCTGTTCCCCACTCATTCCTATGGGATAAAAATTCACACGTTCCAAAGTGCTGTATATAAATCCACTGTTCCCAATCAGACTGAAAATGTTGACAGAGTTGAAACAATGTACATATTACCAACCACCTGAAATACCAGTAATACCACAGTAAGTTGCACAAATATTCCATGGCACTTTCTTGTTTTAACTTGAGATATATTGTCTTCATTCAGGTCATCATCTTTCAGGCAAATTAACAATATACACAATGCATGGAAGAAAAGACTGTCTGAACAAACCGAAAGCGAAACGAACCGTATACAAAAGTATGTAAAAAGTCTACTTACACCAGTGTTACCAGGTGTACGATAATTATCGTATTTGTACGATACCTTTGCCCTCTGTACGATCAATAATCCCAAAAAAGGCCAAATATACGACAATTTGACTATTCCGTGAATGTGTAGTTGTAAACGGTTGTAATCACCCTGTCGCGACTGTCTGCCGGAGTGTTTCAGGAAACAGATGCACGATTGGCTGTAAGTGACGTGTATGCGTTTGAACCGCGACAATGATTGGCTGAATTTTGTTTATGACGGGTGTACGATCATTTCCCTCAAAATACGTTAATTCTATGTCTCTGGTACGATAATAATACATTCTCACCTGGCAACACGTACTCGGAACTCCTGTCATATTTAGCGCTTTGATGTTTAGAATCAGAAGCAAACAATCTTACTTAGCTAGATAATCCAGAGACTAGACTGACTTGTTTAACTTCATGATTCCGTGCGGAACGAATGCGAATCACATTTTATCTTCAGTACTTCATGGCATCAGCATCGATGTTTATCAATTTCTGTCGGTTATCTACTGGAGCAAATCCTAACCGAGCTAGCGTTCATTTTATTGAATCTTATTTTATTTTGAAACCCCCTTTCGGTTTGATTAAAAGGATACAAATGTAGGTGTCCGTTTTGATAATAGGTTAAAAGTAGTCGCTATATTGCAGAATAACAAGTATGTATGATTTATATTAATGTAACCCTTCTTTGTCTCCGACACGGCTCCCCAGTTGGGCTCTGCGTTGTGATTTTTTGGTGTTATGGAAGGAAAACCAGGAAGCGCGGAAATGTGGTGCACTCAGTTGGTGACGGTGTTTATTCGCAGTTCTATCAGTTCCTTCAAAGAAGCGCATAACACTGTCTTCTTCGAGGCGTAGCCACACATACAATTTGCATAACGCGAATGCTGACACCTAGTGACCAAGACTCGCAACACCCCCTTACATTAACTTAATGGGCTTAAACATGAGACATGTCAGTCACTGGCTATGTTTAAGATGTATTTTGAAGCAGATAGTGTAAGGGAATTTGTGATTTATTGTCTGTGTCCGTAAATGGTATGACTTTGTAACCCATGACCAGTCCCTCAAGGTATATAAAGACTGGCATCACGAGAAATAAACTAGAGTGATTTTGGTATAGTAACCATTCTGCGTGCGCGTGTTGTTTTCACTGACTGACGCTCTCCGAGCTTGTAACTCTTCTTAGAGATACCCTGGTTGTTGTGACAGAGAATTTCCACGATACACCTTTAGAGGATGACAATTCACTTGGAGCCACAAGGGTTCAGTGACTCCCCTGTAGTATTCTACGCCATCGCAAGGGATGCCTTGGCTCCATGGACACCTCCTGACTGTGCTGTTATAAGCTATGCTGATGCCATTTTGCTCTTAGCCACTGATGCCTCCGCCTGCTAGCAAGGTTCTGTGTCTTTGTTAAACCACCTCACTCAGTGTGGATTCAGTAACATTACAAAGTAAAACATCGCACAAATTCAATTTATAGATGATCTTATATATTATGTTTAATTGGGGGAGATCTTCCCTCACTCGTGAACAAGAACTCCAGATCTCGGGTTCACGAGTGAGGGAAGGATGGAACGAGAGATTGACAGGCGGATCGGTGCTGCGGCTGCAGTATTGCGGTCGCTGTACCGGACCGTTGTGAAGAGAGAGCTGAGCCAAAAGGCAAAGCTCTCAATTTACTGGTCAATCTACGTTCCGACTCTTACCTATGGTCACGAGCTTTGGGTAGTGACCGAAAGAATGAGATCGCGAATACAAGCGGCCGAAATGAGTTTTCTCCGCAGGGTGTCTGGGCTCTCCCTTAGAGATAAGGTACGGAGCACAGTCATCCGGGAGGGGCTCGGAGTAGAGTCGCTGCTCCTCCACGTAGAGAGGAGCCAGCTGAGGTGGTTTGGGCATCTGGTTCGGATGCCACCTGGGCGCCTGCATGTCCAACTGGGAGCAGGCGGGGAAGACCCAGGACACGATGGAGAGATTATATCTCTCGGCTGTCCTGGGAACGCCTTGGTATCCCCCCAGAAGAGCTGGAAGAGGTGGCTGGGGAGAGGGAAACCTGGGCCTCTTTGCTTAGGCTACTGCCCCCGCGACCCGGATAAGCAGAAGAAAATGGATGGATGGGGGAGATCTATGACATACAAAATGGTGCAAATATGGCTTTTAATAACTTTTCTCAGACCCAAGATTGTCAAACTACCTGAAATCAAGAATTTCAGAACCCTAGAAACAACCTCAATATTGGTGAAATATTATATGCTGAACATTCTGGGCTTTCCTGAAGCTAAAGTTCATCTATCAGTGAAGCACATCCTGCTGGTCCTGCTGTGCTGCTTGGCTTTGCTCCCTGCCGTCCAGTGATGGACGAACATCTTCACGTCACGGCCATTCTTCAGCCAGCTCCGTGCCCGATCAGAGTGGCCTTCAAAAGAGCTGCTTCAACTCTGGCACCATTTGTCCATGTTGATGAGCAGAGAAAGGCTCTCCGCGCTGCCGTCGGCTAATGATGGCTTTTGTAGAAGGCACGGACTGGGTGGCAACTGGTTGATCTCGGGGTAGTAAAACACTCTTCAATGTCACCCAAGGGTCTTGGTTTCAAGTCTGGGTGGAGTTTCCGTGCTCTCCCTGTGTGCGTGGGTTTCCTCTGAGGTCTCTGGTTTCCTCCCAGTTCAATAACATCAAGGTTAGGTTAATTGGCTATTCCCTTAAAATTGGGGTCTATGACGGTACAGCCCCTGGACCCCTCCATTCAGTGTATATGTGTAGTTTGTGTTTGTTCATGTCCTTATATGGACTTCCTGTGGGTGTGGTTGTGTGTTCACATGTCACATGTCTTCTTATCCTAATGTGTCACATTTGGGGCTAGTTATGTGTCAGGTATTTAATGTGTGTCTTTTTTTTTGTCCATTTCCATATAATGCATAATGACACACATAACAATATTATGGTCCTAAAGCTGAAAATATGAGGTCTGTATGACGTCGTGCCTAAATGTGTAGCTGCATAAGTCCACTATTATAGTGAGTGAAATTGTAAAATAACATTTAATAATAATAATTTAGTCATTGTTCTCTTTTTTTGTATTCATGAAAGGAAGCAACCCACTCATGGTCTGAAGTGTCCTTATCTTCATAACTACTATCTACATCACGACTAGCATTAGCTAGCTAGCTAGTATCCGGCATCGTGCAAATGTTTGCACAATAGTGATGGGTCGTTCGCGAATTATCCGATTCTATTGAAAGGCTCTTTATCTTGTTACTGCAATGAGTTTCACTTTCATTTTAAAAAGTGGCTTTCAGAGGTTGTTACTACAAACAACAGTGACCATTCCTAAAAGACGTGTACATGTGTTTGAGGAACTTTGGGAGCTTAGAAAACCACACATGGTGAGCTGCAGAGCCGGGCAGTCATGGTCTGGTGGTTAGGGAACCAGTCTTGTGACCAGTGGGTTCGATTCCCAGGCCTGAGGCCATGACTGAGGTGCCCTTGAGCAAGGCACCTAACCCCAACTGCTCCCCGGGCGCTGGGCTAGGGCTGCCCACCGCTCTGGGCACGTGTGCACCACAGCCCCCTAGTTATCACTAGTGTGTGTGTTTGTGTGTGTTCTGACTGCACAGATGGGTAAATGCGGAGGACAAATTTCGATTGGGATGAAAATCACAGTTGACAATGTGACTTGACTGACTCCTTACAAAATAATGACAGTTCTTGATCTGAAGTCATCCTGTATTATTATTATTTTTATTATACTATATATAAGTCCGACTGGCTGTAATGAAAAAAAAAGGCGGCAACGGCCTCAATTTTATTCTTCCATTTTGATTATATATGTAATTCCCATAGTAAATATCCCCCTTTTCGAGGGGTAGACTTTGTTACACCTTCATGTACAGTATATTTACTATATCTGTAGTTTTCATCAACTTAGAAAACTAGTTTCACATTCAGTCACTGCCTGCATCATGAGCTCATCAGAGATCTCCCCCTTTTCCTCAATGGTTCGTTCCACGCCTTCCAGGGCCTCTAGATAGAAGGGGTCATGAGGCCCCTTCCCCCAGGCCTCTGTGTCCTCTGTCTGGGATTGTGAGGCAGTTTGCTCCCCGTGGCCCTCAGGTCCAGGGGCAGGAGCTGGGGCAGAACTCTGGCTCAACTCAATGTTTCCCAGTTCATCCATCAGGAACAACTGATCCTCCTCATCCTGGAGAGAGAATCGCATACACGCGCACACTTTCACAAACATCAGTGATCTCATCCCAGCATTGGCCTGTGGAGACCTTTATGTCAAAATACAGCAGTAGCTTCTTCTAGTACTATAATTACTATTAAAGAAGAAGTTGTAAGTTGTTTTTTAAAATGCTGGACTGACCTCTTTCAACATATAGCTCATGCTGACCTCTTGTGGTAGTGGGTAACCTGCATGCAACAAAAGCAGCAAGATACAAGCTACAAGCTAACATAGTGTGTGATGACAGAGGAAATACTGTTGACAGCTGCAATTATAGTAAAACAGGACAGATGAATTAGTAATATGGCACTGTGATATGACTTGTGTACTTACTAGAGGACCTGTAGTTCTGGCTCCTGCACTCAGGATCGTGACACTTCTGATACCACACCTCTTCTTTCAGATCCACCACAATTCTGAAAAGATCAAAAAGCACATATTATACAAAGAGCAGAGCAATTGCAGCAAGTCAGTGGTTCTGTTCATTATAAACAAATATGCTAAAATGGTTTCCCAGCCTCCTCTGTGCGTTGTGCCAGGCAGACTCTGCCGTACTTTGTTTAGTCACTGTTGCTGCAAGGGATTGTAAAATCACCATCATTACTTTCGATCAGATGAGAGGAGGATCTCCTTGAAAGACTCACATGATGTTGTTGCTCTTGTGGAAACGGCCCATATTATGACACCAGCGGAACCTTCCGATGTCATAGACCAGCAGTTGCTCAGATACGAAGTAGGTCCAGCGCCTAATGCCTGTCAATGTTATCCAATTATGTCAATTTGTTTAGCAATGTTGAAGGGATCATTCAGCTTGTGATCTATGTACTTACATCCTTGAATGCCATCCTTGTACACCAGTGTCAGCACAAAGTCATCTAGCTCCTTGTATGGTGATGCTTGCTGTTCACCTGCAAGCTCTTTAAAAAAAAAACAATAATAAGGATGAATTGTAGGTATAAAAACACACGCCTACTGTTGAAGGACTAAATGAGACAAACATTTAGTATATAAGTAGTTTGCTGGAACCACTAAGGGCAGCAGTGCATCATTTGCAGTGATGTATCACACAACTCACTACAGGGTGATTTTGGTTATAGAAAAATGAGAGGAAAGATCTTCCACTATAGTGTGTTTAGACATTCATAAACTTCCACCTCACCAACAACAATTCCCCGACGATCAAGTGTGAACACTCATAGATGTAGTAGTATTAGTAAACACAGAGAATATGGCTATATTTGGACCTTGATTTGACCAAGAGAGCATGGCACAATATCAAATACTTTCAAATGGTGAGAATGTTTTGTGTGGATACACCATTGGGATTGCAGTTGAAATACAGGGATAAAGGCTTTAGTGCAAACATGCTGGGTTACGCTTGCTGCAAAAGGAGTTGTAGTCTCGTTAAGCTTGATATGAGGAACATTGGTCATAGGTCAGGCTCCCAAGTACCTGATCCTTGTTGGACTCTGTGCTGGACTGAACACTGTGGCTCAGCTGAACTCCTCTTTGGAGCGTCACACTCCAGAATCCTCTGGCCTGTGAAACTGTGCAGAAAACAGACCATTTATATAGAACAAGAAATGGCAAGGACACTTGTTAGAGGCAGAGTGGTTACAAAGTCATTCCTAGTTTTAGCAGTTTCCTAATAAAATCAATTAAACCCTTATACTCGTGTAACTACCATGTCCCATTTACTTTTTTACTTATAAATAAAGAGGTTCTTGCTTGGCTTGTACTTGCTTTAATCACATTACCTGACGTTGGTAATTAAGGAAGCCAGGAATATTCGCTCCTCTTCTGTAGCGTGCTTGTCGTACCGGGACAAATGCGTTATCCTCAGCCACAGTGAAGGCGGCGTTCTTCCCCAGCTTGGAGGACTTGTAGAGACGGAAGTTGCGGTTTTTGGTGTAGACTCCTGCGGCAGAGGGCAGCAGACGGCATCACGTCAGAAACACTTTGCAATAACTTATGTTCCTACAGCAGCTCTAAGACTTACCTAGATCCACAAACAGCTGCTTCTTGCCATCTTTGGACTTCACGATCAGGAAGCCCAGGTCTTCCTCTTCATCCTTTCGTCTCTTTGCCTGAGGCTCCTCACTCAGGTCACCAACGTCTTTTGAAGGGCTTGGTCCCATCTGAAGAGCTTCAGTGCTGTACACAAAGTGTTGTTGGTTTGACCACCAAGAGTATCTCAGAGTCAAAACATGATTGTAACATCGGCAGAATGTAAACAGAATATGATAAGTGTACCAAGGTAATAATGGAACTGCTTGTTTATGTTGGAAATTATTATACATTCGCAGGTCAGACAGACCTGGGTCTATACGAATGAGTACAAAACACCTAAGATGCAGCAGGCAAGCATGAACGTTCTGTCATCATTAAGTCAGACATAATCCTACGAATCATATGGAAATATAGAATATTAAGCTATTTTATGAAAAAAGAAGAGAGAAAAATAAATGAATAAACAGCAAGTACAGTAGGTTAATCAGATGAAACCTAAAATTGCCTCACCATTTCTGTAGACTGTTCAGAGCAGGCTTAAGTATATCATGGATAAACCTGCCTATAATTTGATGACAGCAAAAATACAGCACCAGGCATTATCAGCGTATGATATCAGTCCAGTCATTCACATGTTCATTCAGTAATATTTACAGAAAGCAACAGACAGCATGTTAGAACAGAAATGTTAATAAACATTAACATAACCATCATGCAATCGTCATATCATTGTATTATTACACTTAGGACTAGTTTTCCAAATTCAAATGAAGTCTAAACCAGACAAAAATAAAATTCCATTCGTGGATCATAATAAGCCCTGACATTTAGTCTAAGTCTAGGTTTATTCCATGTCAGGGAAACCAGCCCTTAGGTATTAGAACACTGGTCCTAATGTTGAGGCCTTCTGTGCTTACAGATGTTTTCTTCTGCTCAAAATGGTGACTTTCAGATGTTTTACGCGAACGCCTGAGACTCCAACTCACCCACGTGTTTGTTGTCTCTGAAGGCCGAGTTGGGAAGCAGGAAGACGAGATGGCGGCTGAACTTCTCAGCGGTGCTGGAGTCGAGGTTCAGCACGTGTTCTGCAGAGCACTGCAGGTCATACACCTCCTCCAGCTTCTCACACACATACTGTAGTTGAAGAGGGTCAAACACAAAACAGGTCTCCAGGCAGACTCGGCTAACATAGGTGAAAGAAACTGTACAGTCTGGAAATATGCTTCCTGTTAATGCCTCCCATGTAAATGTGAGGTGTTTGTGTATTTATGGACATAACCCTTTTTTCTATGAAAAACTGAGTTACTTAACATTATGGTACAAAACATTCATTGCTAAACTTGTTCAAATGTGATTTTCGACAAGGATGTGGGAGCATCTGAAAAAAACCCTGTGGATTAAATCTAACAGCAACACAAATGTGGAGAAAAAGAAACGTAAAATAATCAGTTCACTTGTGTAGCTGTCCATCCTTAATGAGAATAGCATATCTAATTATTATTATTATATTATGACATTATATAAAATCATACAATAACATATCTCTGTCTCAATGACAGCCATCATTAATGCTATTCTCAGACAGGAGACTGTTAACATTGGTAGTGTTTACCTGCTAAAAGTGTGCATGTATGCATTTGTGTGTAAATCTTTGTGTGTGTGTTACCTGCATTAGTGATGCCACCATCTTTTTGCCATCGAGGTGTGTATTAGAAGCTTTGTGAAACTCCAGATCAAAGTACAATTTGCAAACTGCACCCTCGGGGATCACCTCATAACAGTGCATCAGTGACTGTCTGTGAGAACTTGAGGAACACACACACACACACACACACACACACAGGAGTTAGATAACCAGTCACTTGTTTTCAAGGACACGTTATCTGGGGTTGAGATAAAACAATGTACATGAACATCACTGATATCTTGTTTAAACAATTGTGTTATTAATTTCACGCCACATATCATGAGCACAGGTATGCCGAATTTATGAAAGACCAGTCTGTTAGACGACCAGCTTTGATGTTTGGATTGTGTTGCACGTGAGCATGGGTGCAGGTACCTGTAGTAATGCCAGAGCTCACTGTAGCTGGTCACGAGATAAACCCTTTGCCCTGCATCTGTGCTCTCTTTCTCCAGGGCAAATACATGTACATCCTGGAAGAAACAGAAGAAGCCGTTTATCAGACGCTTGCAATCTTCCCATATTGTTCTAACACTTCGCACCGAGTCCGTTCGTTGCCTTTATTACCTGTTTGCAACGTTGACTGGCGATGATGGCAGCGCTCTGCCGTGGGAAGATCCTCCAGACGGAAGAAGGCTGCCATGGCCGAGAGAGACGCGGCTTATAGGCGTTGCAAATGGGAGTGTCGCGGAAGGACAGAGCCCTCTGCTCCAGCGCCTTCAGTCGGTTCTGCCACTTTACACTCGTCATCCTCCCTATATCTTTAGTTATTAATCTTCGTAGAGCTCACCTGGTCAAAACCCAGTAATGTGTTAATTAAGCTACATTTGTTCCAGATGTAAGGGTTTGCTAAGCTAGTTAGTTTATCCATAACAGCTGTAACTGGTTGGCTGGTCAAATCTGACAAAATACAGTATATAGGTCATCTTGCTGGCTGTCTTGTTAACTGCATGACATGAACTTGTTGATTCGATATGCAACTTTATCATACACGTGTCTACATTACTAGCGCTGTACAGTATTTACTGTGCATAAACTCCTCCTGGAAATGCAAGATGGTGAATGTTTGTTTGTTTGTTTAGCTGGTAAATTAAGGTTAGCTAATAACTAGCTAAGGCTAGCTAGGTAGCTAATTAAACTCACTTGTGTTAATCCTCAGATCCAAAAGCTAACAAGAAAAGTAAAGTTTGACATCTCTTCCACTGTCCTGTACATACCTGTGTGGTGTCATGTTTTATTTTTGTTCCCGAGTGTTTAAAACGTTTAATTCCACAAGGACGTTTCCGTTGTATGTTGTTGTTTTGATATTCGCGGGCCGAAGGGCATGCCGGGAAAACATCATCCGAACATTGGCGCGTGAGTTCGAAGTGAAGATGGAGCTGATGCGCGCGGCGCAGCTATTGAAGTTAAACGCAGTGTCTACAGGTAGATTCAATCATGGCAGTTTAAAATAACAATGTTTCACATACACAGTGTGATCTGTTGTACTTGTACACCGCCGATACATTGCATTACGTTTGTTTAAAATGAGAACCTCCGGCTAGCTCACCAGCTAACCAAACGTTAGCAGCGCACGGCTGTTTGGTTAGAGGGGAACCGGGCGATTCTGGAGGTTGTTAGGGTGGCTGAGCTGTTTAACCACTGAACTATTACAGCTCATTTACAGGAAGATGCATGCACAGCTCACTGGATACTGCATCTTTAACGCAGATGAGTGTTTTGTGTGTGGTACATGAAGCTGGCTTGCTTGATATGATTTTGCCAGGGAGAGAGAAGATTGACCGAACCTAAACCTGAACGTTTTCTTTCATTTCTGTGTCCCCCGGTGCAGCTTGGGTGGACACAGTGTGGGATTCCGAGTTTGCTGATTTTGAGCCTCTGGACTCCGTCATCGAGGAGGACATAAAATTTGACTCGGGAGTTTTTAAGAAAGTTTACAAACAGTTGCTACCGTTTTCCAGTAACGAGGACAACGCTCAGGTAACGTAGCGATATCTAGTGAAAGGGCTGAGAGGGAACATTTTTCTAAAATATGTCTCCTACCTACATTCCTGTTTTACTTGTTTCTTTCAAATGTTTCCATAACAGCGAGTTCTCACTCGTTTTATTGTATATAACGGTGTCATTAATTGCCTTTGTTTTAACTTCAGTTTCTCCGTTTTGTCTTTCATGCTGCAGAGCGTCTGGGAGGTGTTTGTGGAGAACGGGATTTCCGTGAAGACGCTGGTGGCAGTGCTCGCCAGCTTCGTCCACGGTGGAAAAGCCAGATGCCCCAGTGTTGAGCAGAGACGGTACAGCCTGCAGGCTGCTGCCCTATACCTGCTGCTTCTCAAAATCCCAGGTGAGTCACCTTAGTGCTGATCTGAGATCAGTTTATCCTACATTCACTCCCAACCCGACCCTGGGTTTATAGAACAGTTGTAATGTTATTGCAAGACATCTCATAATGCCTTGTGCATTTGTGTTAATAATTATTTAGTTGAATAAAATCGTCAGGTAGCATCAACCGTTTTGGGTCATTTGATATTTTTCAGGCAGCGTTGCCAATAAGGTCTTCCATCAGATCCTGTTTGATACGTGCCTGGATATTGTGTTGAAATGCTGGCCTCAGAGCTCTGGGAAGAAACGCAAGAAGGATTCACTGAAGAGCTCTCAGGGTGACCCCAAGAGTGGAAAACGGTCCAAACCTCCAAAGAAAACCTCAGAAGAGGTCAGGAGCGTAGCATCTCGTGTTGTCTGACAATTTTCTGTGTAATTTCTTTAATAATCCAGCACGAGATATACTTTGAAACTAATTACTTAATAAGTTTTTTGGTCTTGTCCTACAGAAGCTAACTGTGACATTTGTAATATTTGAACAGAGATTCTTGTTCCTGTATGTTTGTGGAAGTCCAGGGCAGGAATGTTGGTTAATTTCGGGAGTTGTTGCGAGACATCAACCTCTTGTTGATGTGTAAAGCTTTAGCTGTAGACAGAACGAGGTGTTATAATGGCCACTCGCGCTGACCCTTGCTGTGCCCTGCTCCTTACAGATGGAGGTTGATGACGAGGAGGAGGACGATGATGAAGAAGACGAGGAAGAGGTCTACTTCTCGGCCCAGGACCTGCTGAGGCTGAGGGAGGACGTAGTCGGCCTGGTCCGGACGCTCCTCCGGCTGTTGGAAAGGTTCTCGTTGAAGGACAAACCGCAGAGCGCCGACAGCTGCGTTCAGGTCAGTGTCCCTCCAGGAGATGGTGGTGATGTCATTAGCACAACTACGACTGTATGACTGTGAACTGTAAGCAAGCATGTGTAACACCAGCTCAAAGCTAGAGAGGTGTGTTTTAGCTAGCATAACAACGAGTGCAAGCTGTTCCACATTTATATTTATTTATTAAAACTAGAGTAACGTCTACCGCATACCAAGTAATCTCAAACTATACAGTCCAGAATGAAGTCGATCCTTCGGTTGCCAGTTGTTTGATTAGCTCTGATGTTGGGAGTATTAGACATAATGCAGATATTTCAGTTCAAATGGCCTACATTATGCTTTTATTTATTTTCCACATTGTTGGTATCTTCGTGTGTTCAGTTTATCTGTAGATCTTCCCTGTCCTGCTGCTAACAGTGAAACTGTGTTTTACTCCGTATGGTCATTTTTAATGTTTTTAAATCCTTCCCAACTTTCTTGCAGATATTCACAGAACTCACCAACTTTGAACCTGTTGTTTGGGATCTTTCCTTTGCTGAGAAACGGTCCGTGTGCCTTTGCTTGCATGCTTAAACATTTGCTTACTGTATCGTCAAATGTAATTTAATGTATTTTATTATGTCAAATAAAAAATGTTATGTTTTTGTTGTTGTCAGAGATGTCGACCAATTAGAGAGCCTGCCTGAGCTAGCCTATCATGGCCTTTGGCTCCTCTGCTCCTCCAATCACGGTGAAGGAAACGAGGTGGGTATAATGTGCTCTGCTCTGCTTCAGATTTGCTTGCATTTAGATTTCCTTTGCGAATGCTTTTTAGAACGGTGGTGGGTACCTGGTAGAGCAAGGTGCTATGCACCAAGGTCAGGGGTTCAGTTCCCTGGGAGGACAGATACGTTCTTACTGCTAAATACGAAAGTCACTGTGGATAAGAGCAGCTGTCAAAACTCTAAACTAGAGTTCATTAGCCATAGGCATGCAGGACAGTCATACTAACTGGACCTGCGTTGCCTTTTACTTCCGTGTTCTTCTCCCTCGCGCCTCCTCTGCCGTCGCCACCTTACAGTGTCGCCGCCGCGTTTTCCACCGCCTCCTCTACGTCATCCTGCTGATGAGGAAGGAGGAGAGGGCCAAGCCCCGCCTCCTGCCCTGCACGCAGGCCGCCTACGGCGCGCGGGACCAGGCCGTGCTCTTCATCAGGTGGGCCGACACACACACACGCACGTGGGCTGTGTTGTTTACAAAGGCTCCTGTTCACATAGCAGCTCATAAGTGAAGATGTAGCTTGGAGCACTTGTTTAAATTCGGAGGTGCCATCAGTAGCTGCATCACGTTGTGTTTGGTGGTCAAATGATTGGATGAATTTGGGTAAGATCTTAAAATATGAACAAGAACAAGAATATCGGTCGCGTGTGCCGTGTGTGTGTGTGTGGTGTGTGTAGAACAGCTGCAGTAAAAGTTCTGGGTGTGTGTTCTGTAGCCATCTTGTAGATGAGCAGCCAGAGGCCACGCTGCCCCTGCTCCGGATCCTTCTACAGCACATCTGCCACCAGGTACGCTGCAGCGCTAGCAGTGGATTAGCTTAGCCGTAGCAGCAAAGGATCATTTGATTGACTGTTAAAGGCTCAGCATTACATCTCTCACAATGGAAAGAATGTATTCGTTAGTTCTGAGGAAGAGTGTGTGTGTGTGTGTGTGTGTGTTCTAGATTGTGGAGAAGGCGGAGTATCGCGCTAGTGGAGCACAGGCCCTTGGGAAGCTGGCGTCTAAGATGCCGTGTCACGACTACGCCACCTTTGTGAAGTGGCTGCACAGCTACTCCCACAGCCCCAGGGTGAGTGGCCCTGCCCCCCTGCACCCCCAGGGGGAGTTCAGGGGATCCAATAGCGACTCTTCCCAGACGCTCCTCTGCTCCGCCCCCTCACCCGCCTCTTTGCCCTTCGTTGGCCGCAGGTGGCGTTCCGCATGTTTGCGCTGGACGCGACGCTGGTGCTGCTGGGTCAGGAGGAGCGGGAGGTGGGCGTGGCCCTGGAGCCCCAGCTCGCCCCCTACCTGTCGCACCGCTTCCTGGTGCACCGCCTGGTGTACGGGCGGCGCTCGGACCTCTCGCCCACCGTCAGGGGCCACGCCCTGCACTGCCTCGCCCAGTGCCTGGAGCTGCCCGCCCCCAACGCCAGCAAGTGCATCCACGAGCTGTTCTCTTCCTCCTCCACCAGTACGTTACTCCACCCGTCTGTTACCACCATTGATGCTGCTACTACTGATTTAGTGCACTTTTTTCTATACCTTACTGCATCTGTTTATGCAGTTTCATGGAAGCATTTTTCATGACTGTGGCGAATACTCTCACACACATGCATCCACTCCCAGTCCCTGCCTACAACTGGTGTGTGTGTGTGTGTGTGTGTGTGTTCATTCTCTCTGCAGGTGCACCGAGCATGCTGGAGACGGGCTGCTCGGAGCGTAAGCGTAATCTCTCTGATTAATCTGATTAAATCTTTAAACCCTCTCTGATTAAGTTTTTAAACCCTCTGCTTAGACACGCTGTTGGATTGCGTACTCTTTAAAAACGCAGAGAGTACTCTTAGTGAAACTGAAGTGTTTGTACGCTCAGAGACACTGAAGAGGGCGGAGACAGTCCAGAGGGCGGAGACGGTCCAGAGGACGGCGCTAACCTTCCGCACCATCGAGTTGAGCAAACACAAGAGCCTAGCGGCCAGCCGCCGCAGCCCCGGGCCTGATACCACGGGCGTCGACGGTCAGTGACATGCCCCCAGGCCCCGCCCACATGCCCAGGCCCCACCCACAGCTTCACATGTACTGGCCTCTTTCTGCCTGTGTGTTGTGTCAGTTTAATGGATTCACTTTTCTCTTGCTTAGATCAGGAAACGGTGGGTCTGTTCAGACAGCGAGTCAGCGACCCAAAGACCAACGTCAGGAAATGTGCACTCGAGGTATGTTGTTAGTCACTCACAAGTGTGTGTGTTGTTGTTACTGAACAAACGTGCATGTTATTGAAGAGTGTGTGTGTGTGTGTGTGTGTGTGTAGACCATCATGAGTCTGCTGAAACACGGCGTGATCCCGTGCAGTCTGGAGAACCTGGCCGTCCTGTCTGAGCGCTGCAGAGACCCGGCCGTGTCCGTGAAGAAGAAAGCCCTGCAGTCCCTCATGGACCTGCTGACGGTGAGCTCACACCCCTTATGCCACGCCCCCCTCTTGCCACTACCCCCATGCCACCATACAGACGCCTCCTTCACACTGCCTGTCCAGTACTGAGCGTTTGGACCAAGCTGTCCTCTTTGCAGTGGTGGAGAAACAAGGCCTGTTCCTGTCCTTCGTGTGTTTGGCTGTACAGGCACTGTCAGACAGCGCTGAGGTGCAGGAGGCGTGGCTACGGGGCGTGGTTCCCGCGGTGATCGACTCTGAGAGCTCTGTGCAGGAGAAGGCGCTCGAATGCCTAGATCACGTCATCCTCAAACACATCAAGAGCCACGGCAACTATCGCCAAGACGACACCTTCCAGAGACTGGCCTGGGACTTGCTCGGACTGATGTGTGACAAGTGTCAGGACCTCAGGTGTGTCTCACACACACACACAGATAGTACTATACTGAGATTGGACCACGACCCAAATAATGTCCAGTCAGGACTTGTCCTGTGGTCACACACTGTGGGGGTGTGTGTGTATGTGTGTGTCTGTAACTGCGTGTGAAGTCGGTTTTGGATGTGTAAATTTGCTCATGTGGCTGATCGTGATATCTACATGCATAACAGTGACCCAAATTAAACACTCTCTTTCCCTCCTCTCTCTCTCCCTCATCTCTCTCCCCCCCCTCTCTCTCTAACCCTGCCCCCCAGGCGTTATTTCGGTAAGGCCTTCAGCATGTGGGCGAGGCAGCAGAGGTTCACCTCTGCGTTCGTGAACAGTCTGATCTGGCACACGGAGGGTGACCGCGCCCCTGGGGCGTGGCTTGTGCTGGCCAAGGTGGCAGGCTCCGCCTCCAAACTCAACTACGGCACTATCCTGGAGGCCTGGGACGGCGCTGTCAGGTGGGTGCTCTCCAGACCGCCGTGGGCCGGAAGGTGTACGTGGACACACGGACGAGAGAACGATTGTTAAATGTTTTGCAGGTCACCAGTTGTCGACGTGGCGACGACCTGCCATATCCTCACTGTTATTGGTCACATCGCAGCCAGTCTCAATGACGACACCAAGAGTAGGCTTGTCGGTAAGTTGTGTTTTGTGTGTGTGTGTGGCAAGCACACATGTCTTGAGAGAGCACTGTTTAATCTATAAAAATTATATATTTATAATCTAATTATAATCTTGTGTGCTCTTATGAGAGCAGTGTTTATAAGTAAATAAGCAAAGTAATTGTGTGTGTGTGTGTGTGTGTGTGTGTGTGTAGCTGATCTGATGGGCTGGCTGAAGAGCTTCACTCTGCCCCTGGAGGTGATCAGTTCTAGCGTGGACGCCCTCTTCAGTCTCGGCCAGTCAGCCAACGTCAAGGACACCATGGTAGCGCCACAGTCTGTCGCTAGCCGAAAACACGAGAGACACAACTTGAAAAACGTTCCGTATTTTGCTTATTCTTTGCTTGTTCTGTGTGTGTGTGTGTGTGTGTGTGTTAAAGAGCTTCCTGAATGAGTTCTGTGGGGAGCTGGTCTCTGTGTGTGAGGACTACCTGTCCGGCGTGCTCTTAAACGAGAAGGGGACAGAGAACCTGAACGAGGAGCAGCTGGTAAAAAGCTGTGTGTGAGTGTGTGTGTGTGAGAGAGGGAGGGAGAGTGTGTGAGTGTGTATCCTTCCAAGTCTCACCTCTGTTATACTAGTGAGGGAAACCACAAAGCCTGAGCTTACCAGAGCTTTTAGCTCTCGCACGATATAACTGACACTTTCTCCCTCCCTCCCTCCCTCTCTCACTCTTTCTCTCTCTCACACTCCCCCCTTCTGTCTCTCAGGTGAAGTATCTGTACACTCTGGGCGTGGCTTCCCTGCACTGCCCTGCTAAAGTACAGAAGAGGATCTTTCTCCTGGTTCAGTCGATTCTCACATTATCCGAGCAGGACGGTGAGTTCATCCATCCATCCATCCATCCACCCATCCATGCTCTCCTCTGTCTGTCCACACAGGCTGGAGTTTGAAGTGTCCATTGTTCCCCATTCTGTCTAAATCTCCAACACCATCTCAATCACAGCATGAATTGCCAACCATGACCGAAAACTAATTCGTTCCTCAGTAATCTTAATAATAGTTCTTTATTTAATAAATGGATATGTGTGTGTGTGTGTGTGTGTGTGTGTGTGTGTGTGTGTATGTTCCCTCCAGCACCTGAGGGAGATGTAGAGCTGCCTGCCAGCCAGCCTCTGTCTCAGTTCAAGTCCTCAATGCCCACTGTGGTCCGAGCTCACGCAGTCATCACACTGGGTAAGGACACTCACACACACACACACACACACCTCCACACACACCCCAGCCCAGTGTAACCACTCCCTCTGCCCCGCAGGGAAGCTGTGTCTGCAGCACGAGGAGCTGATGCTGCGCTACCTGCCGGCCTTCGCGCGGGAGCTGGAGGTGGGGGCGGAGCTGGCGGTGCGCAGCAACGTGGTGGTGGTGATGTGTGACCTGTGCGTGCGCCACCCCAACACGCTCAGCCGCTACATCCCCAACGTCTCCGCCTGCCTGCGCGACCCTGAGCCCCTCATCAGAGAGCAGACGCTCATCATGCTGACCAACCTGCTGCAGGTGGGCGCGCACACACACACACACACACACTTCATAATTACCAGTGTGCTGTATCTACATACTCACTCACCATCTCATCATGCTCACCAACCTGGATACACGCACATACACTCGGCACACGGGAGTGTACACAAGCACACAGCATAGTTGCTGGAGTGTGTAGTGGAAGAGCAGTAGAGGTCAAGGGTTAAGGACCCATCTGCTCTTGCAGGAGGAGTTTGTCAAGTGGAAGGGAGCTCTCTTCTATCGCTTTGCTGCTGTGCTGGTGGACCAACATCCCTCTATTGCAGAGTAAGAGTGTGTGTGTCTGTGCTGTCAGAGCTAAACGTTCAAATAGATTTTAAAGTGACAGCACAACAGGTCCTGTATCATTTAAAACCTCCAAGCCATGCCTGTGTAGCTACCCTGTGTGTGTGTGTGTGTGTGTGTGTGTGTGTGTGTGTTTAGCCTCTGTGAGTACTGCCTGGTGGACCTGCTCCTGAAGAAGAACCCGCTCATGTTCTCCCAGCACTTCATCGAATGCATCTTCCACTTCAACTCCTACGACAAGCACAAGAAGTACAACAAGTTCCACCAGACGGAGAGGTAGGAGCTCTGAGCCTCTGCACCAACACAGGCTGGAGAACCTTCATCCGTCTGGCTCCGCCCTGCTGCTGTCCCCTAAAGGGAGACGCTAGCCCAGTTCACACAGTGGTTCCTTTACAACACAGCAGCGATCACAGTGGTTTCCAGAGGTGCCTCTGCGTCATTGTGAGACATTTTGTGCTGTGTAACAGTGAGAAGAGGAGGTTTTCTCTCAAAGGGCTTGAGAATCAGGGCAAGCGGTTCAGGATCTACAGGTTCTTGCTGAAAAACTTTACAGATGAGCAGCTCTTCAACATCACAACCAGAATAAGCCAGGACGTCCTCGGTGAGAAGCATGTGTGCGCATGCATGTGTGTGTTGGTTGGTCAGTGAGCCGCGTGCTCGTTAGGGAGACGTGTTGGTGGTTGTGATATCTGTGTCAGATATTTCGGCCTGTGAGTGTGTTTACTGTTGATCTGTATTTGCTGTGTTGGTTTGCTGTCAGGTTTTCTTTGGAATATGTAGGATGCCACAGGCTCATGTGTATGTATGTATGTGTGTGTGTGTGTGTGTGTGTGTGTCCTGCTCAGCGTGCTTCTGGACTCTGAGGGAGCTGGACTCTGAGGGCGCTGAGCTGCTGGCCGACGTGTTTGACGTTCTCTCCCTGAAGGAGATGAAGCTGACGGCCATGAGCGGCCCAGCAGGGGGCGACGACGCCCCCGACGACGAGATGGCTGTCGCCAAGGCGGTGCTGCAGAAGAAGCTCATCTCACAGGTTGCCACATGTGGACACACACACACACATTCACTCACTGTGTTCTGTAAACTCCTTCATTTTTGTGCAATTGAGAGTTTGAGGGTCTGCTGATAGAATTGTAATGCCCTTCAGGTCAGCTGGTCTCAGACCTGTGTGTAGAAGTTGACCCTGTGTGTTCTCAGTAGTGTGGGATCAGCTTAGCTGGTTTCAGGTCTGTGTGTAGAAGTTGACCCTGTGTGTTCTCAGTAGTGTGGGATCAGCTTAGCTGGTCTCAGGTCTGTGTGTAAAAGTTGACCCTGTGTGGGATCACCTTAGCTGGTCTCAGGTCTGTGTGTTGACTCTGCATGTTCTCTGCAAACAGGTGCAGAAGAAGAACTTTGTGGAGAACGTGATCCCCATGGTGATCGCTCTGAAGAACCTGCTGGAGGAGCAGCGATCCCCCATCCTCAGACACCTCATGGCCTACCTGCAGGTGAGACCTGTGGTCACAGGGTCAAAAGGTTAAAGGTTAGCAGATGCTAGACTGGTGAGACAGAACCACTGAGATGTGGGCTGTTACATTCAAAGCTTCCTGTATCACTGTTTTGTTAGGATGTAGTGCTATTAATTTCAAGCAAACTGTGTGTGTGTGTGTGTGTGTGTGTGTGTGTGTGTGTGTGTGTGTGTGTGTGTGTGTGTGTGTGTGTGTGTGCAGGTGACCATGCAGGACTACCGTTCGGAGGTGAAGCAGCTGTTTGCTGCAGACGAGCAGCTGGCTGCAGAGGTGGAGTTCAACCTCAACATGTTTGAGAAGCAGAAACAGCAGGAGCAGCTGGAACAGCAGATCAGCAGCTTCACCCTGTCACCCAGGACTAAGGTCTCACACACACACACACACACACACACACACACACACAGAGCACCACCTCATCCTAAAATGAGTCACACGCATCTTCCTGCTATTGCCCAGGACTAAAGTGAGTCATGACCACCCACACAAGTTTAGATATACACACAACTACACACACACACTTAACACTGTCTCTGAGACCTAGAGTGAGACCCCTCCTCTTACACACGTGCACCCCCACCCTGTCTGTTTTCAGGGAGGCGCTGCTTCGTCTCCTGGCCCGGCTGCTCCTCCTCAGCGGGGCCCCACCACCCCACTGCCCCCTCGCTCCGCTCAGAGGACCTCGCGCACCCCGAAACCCTCCGACACACTCAGGTAAGCCCCGCCTCTGGCTCCGCCCTCCCTGTTCACCTGGTCCTAGGGGAGGAGTGTACAGTGACGCTTCAGCATTCTTAGTCTGCATTGTCGGTGAAAGACAAGTGAGATACGATTGCTCAGCGTTTGCATAATATAAGTAATGTTTTTGCTTTTTAATATAGTGTTTTGAATGATTCATTTTGTCCTCCTCCAGACGTCATACGTTTGCTGCTTTGCATACCCCCGTGAGGGAGAGAACCTCCCAGGGCACAGGGTCCTCAGGTAAACTCCAGTAGTCTATGAAGTGAAGCGATGTGGCTATTAGTGAAAGGGGTCGAGCTTAATGGTGTGGAACTAAGATCCTCATAGAATCTGAGGAGCCTGTGTACACTACTGCACTGTAGTTTCACACTGAGATATGTTTGTTTACATTAATGCTCGCGTTCTTGCAAGAGCAGGCGCTCATTTGCAGAACTACTTTACAAATCGTGTTGTGGTTCTTCATGCAGTACCTTCAAAGAGGGTTTTTGAAGGCAGAGCGATCAGCACACCACAGGGTAAGGCATGAATTCTCACAACGTCCTGTAGCTCACATGGTAGAGCAGGTAGACCATGTATCAATGCTAATACCACAAGGTCATGGGTTTGATTTTATGTACCTTTGTACTGATAAATATGGAGGTCCAGAATGTCATAAATGCACATGGACAAGCTCTCTGATCTTCAGCTTGTCCGTCTCCTGTTGTCCTGCTCTCCTGAGTTCGCCCCACTGACATTGTGTTTCCTTGCAGGGAGCATCAATGAGTTGACGTTTGGGGAACAGGTCAGCGCCATCCATTGTGACCCAGGTACAGGTATTGCTTCTCCACTTTTTCACACCTGACATCACACGTTTCATATATTTATGTAAACGCAAATCAGTTTGGCGTGTTCACCACCAGCCTGACTCTTTTTAATGTTTGCGTTGGGCTACAGGTAGAAACGGCACGCCTGAGAATGAGAGCGTTCTACATCTGATGTCACCTGAGCACCAGTAAGTTTCTGACACTCGGGGAACTTTCAGGATTTTACTCTGGGCAGTTTGTCCTTTATCTTCCAGTCACGCTTTGTTGAAGAGCCTGTAGGTTCACCTGAGAGCTGCTGTCATTTTCAGAGCTCCTGTGCCCAGGCAGTGGAACGTCGAGTCTCCTGTTGTGAGGAAAAGCCAAAGTCGAAGCAGAAGAATGCAGTTATAAATATTTTCAGCCTTCACAGCATACTGTATCTATGACTCACATTCTGTCAATGTCCTTCAAGTAACTTCAATTGCCCTTAACTATTTTAAAATGTATTGTTCCTTCTGTAAATAAAAAGCAATAATTTAACATTGTCTTATGTTGAAATTACATGTCTGGGATATTGCTAGTATTTACAAGTATAAGTATTAATGTATAACATTCATTCAACTTTAAATATTTAATACTTTCTAGACAAAACGTTTGTGATTCAGTCCATATTCTTCAGCACTGTTCACCTAACAACGCGTTATGCCGTTTCGCGCCAAAAACTTTTCAGACAAGAAATGGTATTTATCTGTTAATTTACCTTAGGTTTATAGTGTAAGCGACCGGTGTTTTACCTCAGTTAATAGTGTAAGTGACCAGTGTTAATTTACCTCAGTTTCTAGCGTTGCCTCAGTGTTTCAGCACTATGGATTCTCCTCTTCCCGATTTTATCGCAATTTCAATTCTGCTGCTAAGGTAGCTTGTGCTAAGAAGTTTGGTAGCTAAATGGCTTTCCACATCAGTGTTGAGGCGTCAAACTCCGCTAGCATAAATGCTAATCTGCGTAAAACTGTATAAAACTTGGTTTGGTCACAAACTAACCTAAAAGGTCAAATTTATTTTATGTGCCTTGGATATTCTAGAAACAGCAGAGAGAATTAGAATAACGTACATTTGAAAATGACAGCTAAGAAGTAAAACTACGACGTAAAACTATGTAAGTCAGCTCAGTAGGTTTTGGGACAGACCCTGTTTACTGTTTTATTATTTGCCGCTATTAAAACTTCAGGAAAAGTGGGGTGAAATTAACATTTAAACAGCAAATATACACTCGTGAACTCGGATGCAATAAGTCGGAATTGGACTACTTTGGTCTGTTATTCACCTATGAGGCGAGCCATAATTTGCTTTTATAACATGAAAGTAAAACAACGGTTTCACAGATTTAGAAAAACGGCAGATTTTCCGAACGCCTCTGTGGTTTTTGATTGGACGTTGCTAGTAGGTCGCTAAGGGAGACGTAGACGCTTCGCAACCAGGCACTCTGGGAAATTTGCTGCTTACAAACAAAATGAAGGTGTGTAAACTCGCTAGCTAGATAACTGAAAAATTCAGGGGCTTTATTTTCAGTTTACGTGTTACCGATATTTGTGATGAGGTTTGCACAACGACAGCGCACTGGGCTTCTTCGTCGCTTTCATGAAGGTCTTTGGCTAGTGCATCGGCAGGCTAACTTTTTTAGCTTTTTAGCTAACTTTCATTACATTAAACTGAACGCTAAAAAGCAACACATGGGTAACGTTGCTGGATCCGTTGCGTAGTCTCGAATCTGAAGATTTTCAGGGATTTGTTCTCCTTTTTCTCTTTCAGCGAGTCTTCAGTCTCTCAGAAAAGGCTTGGACCGGATCATGTTTGCAGTACAAGTGGCAGAAGACGTTGGGGAATTATCTCGCCGTTGCTGGGTAAAGAACAGACGTCTAATGTTCGGCTAACTTGGGTTATTTGTGGTCGTCGTTGAAGGAATTAAGAATATTATCGTCCTTCTTCACAAATGTTTAGGCTCGACAACTCCGTCAAGATATTCGACCGTCATGGACAGAAGATGAACGAACTCGGCCTGCCTGGGTAAATAGTGTGCGGCGCTAGAATTGGATGGCTTGAAAAGGTCTGGACTCTGAGACGTGGGCTATTGTTTTAGTTTAGTTTAGTTTTTATTCTTTTGTTTAAGTCAATTGGATTTGTAATAAATTTATACTTAAATATTTTAAACTTCCCATAGGAATGAATGGTGGAATGTTCGGTATTTCAAATTATAACTGCCAGTTATTAGAGTGTGTGCTATCATGAAAAATGCTAAAAACCTCCTGGATAAACTGCTGTAAAATCCTTAAACCTTCACCTAGAAGCGCCCTTTAAATTTTAAATGTTAGATAAACTTGTCATTTCTTTCAAGTCAAAATATATCATCATTGTATCACTTAGTTTTAGAGTTATGAGCATTTGTTTGGCCCTAGGCACCCAAAACTGCCCCATTGTCTCACATGTAAATTTCTCAAAATTAGAATAGGCTTTTTCACAATTTGCCTGTGTGTTTGACTTGTCATAAGTCAGACATTTTTGTGTCAAACCACACACAATTACACCAAAATCATTGTCAAGGCTTTTACAATAGTTTATTCACGAGGCTTTTGATAGTTTTTCATGAGACCACGCACTCTAACTGGCAGCGATTGGAGCGAAATCCTACAGGTCAAAATGTAACCAGGAGCAGGAATGGACTCTCATGGTGTATGCTGTCTATATACCATTAGTATATATCGTGCTATATAATCAATGTCCAGAAAGCGTGATATGATCGTGTTCAAGATATGTTTGCATGTGCAGAAAATGTGTTTCTCTGGACTGGGATAAAGATGGCGACACTCTGGCCGTGATTGCAGAAAAATCCAGCTCCATTCATCTATGGGACGCCAACGTAAATAAGACATCACAGCTGGACAGTGGCATGAGGTCTGTGTGCGTGTGTGAGAATGTGAAACACCATTTTTTGTATATTATTGGCTGGAATGTTTATTTATTGTGTTTATTTATCTGTGCTGTTGCTAATTGTCGTAGGGATCAGCTGTCTTTCCTGCTCTGGTCCAAGACTGGTCCCCTGTTGGCAGTCGGGACCTCTAAAGGAAATCTGCTCATCTACAACCAGCAAACCTCTCGCAAGATTCCCGTACTGGGTAAGACTGACTAATGCACACACACACACACACACACACACACACACACACACACCTGTGTATATAGCAACGGTTCCACATGCACTGTCGAGTGTTGGTAGGCCAATAGGTCAGTAATGGTGTGTATGTGTGTGTAGGAAAGCACACAAAAAGGATTACTTGCGGATGCTGGAGTTCCCAGAACCTTTTAGCACTGGGAAGTGAGGATCGCAATGTAACGGTCAGCAACCATGAGGGAGACACCATTAGACAGGTTTGTGCATGTGGGGCAAGTGAGAGAGATTCCACAGTGACCTTTATAGGGTTCCTCGCATAGCAGCGCAACGTCAGTGTTCTCTCTCTCTCTCGTTCTCCCTGTTAGACCTCTGTTAGGGCAGACCCTGCAGATATTCAGTTTTCTGTGATGAAGACAGATGAGAGGTCATCACCAGGAGAGAGCACTGTGGGTACACACACACACACACACACACATTTAATGTGCATTCTTTATGATAACGCCAGATGAGACCAGTTTAAAATGGCTGCTTCACACAGCTGTCCTCTGTGATGACACTGGCAGCATGGGACCTTTTGACCTCTGAGTGACCTCTTGTGTTTTAGGTCAGTGTGGCGGTTGGGAAGAAGACCCTGTTTTTGTTTAACTTGAACGACCCAGACAATCCAATCGAGCTGGCCTTCCAGCAGCGCTATGGCAACATCGTCTCATACCGCTGGTACATACACACACACACACACACACACACACACACCTGAAGGATAGTTGGAATTTTCAGTGTAGTTGCTCTTTTGGGCTTCGCATCTTTCTTAGCGTCTTAGCTTAGCATCTCTCACTCTATCTCTGCAGGTACGGAGACGGCTACATCATGATTGGCTTCTCTCACGGCTACTTCGTGGTCATCTCCACACACATCCGCGAGATTGGCCAGGAGCTCTTCCAGGCGCACAACCACAAAGACAACCTGACCAGCATTGCCATCGCCCAGACACTCAACAAAGCAGCGTCGTGTGGCGACAACTGGTGTGTGTGTGTGTGTGTGTGTGTGTGTGTGTGTGTGTGTGTGTGTGTGTGTGTGTGTGTGTGTGTGTGTCACATATCAGACTAGGGCTCCTAACACGTAGACAACAACACAAGTCTGGTGGCCAGGACCACTAATAAACAAAAAGGAGGGAAATTCTTAGAATGCCCAAACGTGCCCTGCAGCACATAGAACACACTGGCAAATTACACATGTAAATCTAATTTATAGGTGTTGAAATTAGTTAACCTAAAAAACAAGGGCGATTACCCAGTATGTCGAGGAAAGTATCTATAGCCTTTTCTGTGGGCCCCAAACTTAAATGGTTTGCTCCGAACTCCTACAAGGAACCAATTCACTGTGGTCCTAGTGGGACTTTTGATGTTGGACATGTTCTGTGCTTAGCACACTCCACAGGTAACAACAGGAACATTTCAAAATGTAAAATCAGGTCATGTTAATGTCTACAACAAAACTCGTAATGAAAGCAAAGGGACTTGTAACCGATGGCAACATTGTGAGGTGTAGCTTTACGTTATCGTTTAGTTCATAGCAGCTATAGCTGTATGTGTAGCTCACCGTGAGAATGTCACTGTGTGGGTGTGTCACGAGAGCACTTCAGCGTGGTTGTAATACACTGTGGTGGTGGAGAGAGTTACTTTGCTGTCTCTGGTCAGTGTGAAGATCCATGGCCTGACTGACCTGAAGGAGATGGACGCCATCGTAACTCTGGAGGAGGAGAGTAGAGGTAACCAAGCTACATACCAGTGACCTTCCACGTGTGCTCCTGCTGTGGAGAAACCTCCCTCCCTCTCTCTCTCTCCCCCTCTCATCACTCTCTCTCTCTCTCCCTCTCTCTCTCTCAGGCCTAGATCAGATCAGCTGGACGGACGACGGTCAGTTGCTGGCTGTGTCCTCACAGCAGGGCACCCTGCACGTCTACCTCACCCGGTTGCCCATCCTCGGGGGCAGCTGGGGTACACGCATCGCCTACCTCACCTCCCTGCTGGAGGTGACCGTGGCCAATCAGGTGGAGGGGGTGAGTGACGCATGCCACACACACACTATACACCTTTCAGCTGATGCATTATTGATTACAGATGCATCATACATATAGGGTAATTGTTAATTACCATTAATGGCTATCTCATATAGGTTGCATATCTCACTAGGTGGCACTGTTGACCCATGGTTCAAAACAGTTAAGTACATGTTTAATGATTCCTCGAGCAAAACGGGTCACCTTGGTCTCGTTTTAACGCACATGGAAAGTTGTGTGGAAATGTTCGAATCCAGTAATAATTTGAGAACATGAAGTTTTTAACAAGCATTATAAATCTGAATAGAGAAGAGGAAAATGGCAGGAAGCCATAAGACGTGTCCCACGTGTCCTTGCAGACGTCCTAAACCTGTCTTAGTTTAAAACTGGATTCTAATGGTTAATGGTGCTGCAGCTCAGACCTGCTGGTGCCATGTGCGATTTGTGACTGATTTGCCATTGGGGTGTGTTGTGGGGGTCACTGGAAGGTAAGAGAATGATTGGTAGCTGTACATTCTCCACTACAACACACACATTCTCTCTCTCTCACACACACACACACACACACACACACACACTGCTCACCTCCCTATAATAAACATGTAACCAGTTTTCCCGCTGCTGGTGTGTTTGTCCTTTTCTTTATATGCAGGAAGCTGCTGTTGCTGTGGCTGTGGAGGTGGAGCCTAATTTCATCACAGTGGGGCCGTACCACATCGCCGTGGGGATGAACAATAGGGCGTGGTTTTACGCTTTGGGGGACAGTGGTGAGTACGTGACAAGTTACTAGTTTTGTAGACATGTTTACATGTTATTAGTACTATTTTAGTGCTATTTCCACAATTGTGTGCATGTTCTTGTGTTTGTGTGTGTGTTCTCCCAGGTGTGGAACGTCTTAAAGACACAGAGTATCTGGGGACGGTGACCAGTATGTGTCTGAACTGTGATTATGCAGCTGCGTTGTTCGAGGGGAAAGTTCAGCTTCATATGGTCAGTGTGTGTGTGTGTGTGTGTGTGTGTGTGTGTGTGTGTGTGTGCATGTTCTGTGTCACTAATGTAGGTGTGTGTTTAGATTGAAGGTGAAGATCAGGACGTTCGAGAGGACAGACAGACGAAACTGTTCCCAGATCCAGACCATAAATATCGCATCCTCAGCCATGCCCTCACCACCGACTTCCTCTTCTATGGAACAGACGTAGGACCACACACACACACACACACACACACTCCTAGTCCTATACACACCGGCAGCCAGTTTGATGACATGGGAGGTGGATGTTGGGGTTCATTTAGCCTTGTCCAAGAAGCACACAGTCCTGAGTCAGGATGAGCACTAATTAAAAGCAGTACATCAGTGAAGATCTAAATACAGATTAGTGTATAAATGATGAGAACCACAGCTCACACAGAGATACACACTCACTCCAAGTCTCAAGCACACACACACACACACACACACACACACAGACTTATACACTCACTCCAAATCTCATACTCACACACACATATGCATGATTTATACATACTGTGTGTGTTTACTGTACAAACTGTGTTTCCCTGTTCTGTGTCCACCCCTCCCCCCTCCAGACTGGTCTCATTCAGTGCTTCTACAAATTGAGGACTGGCAGAGTGTGAATGAGTATCGCCACCAGGTGGGCGTGCGCAAAGTTTTCCCCAACCCCAACGGCACCCGCCTCGTCTTCATCGACGACAAGAGCGACGGCTTCCTTTACTGCCCGGTACACACACACACACACACACACACACACACACACACACACACAGACTCATGTGTTTGTGCTGAATAATCTAGCATGGTCACGTGGTTGGGATGTGCAGTGGCTGGTCTCTGGGTAGCTAATCTGAATCTCCAAAAGCGGTTAAAGTGTTTCTTTGCTAAAGCAGCAACAAAACCGTTGGACATGGTGGGCGGAGCTAGACGTCTTGGGCGGGGCAAACCGAGGAGTACAGCTGCGTGTGCATGATGCTACATGAGCCCCATTTCTCTGCCCCCTTTCTCCTAAAAAAAGCAACATAAACCTGTTTAGATTCATTTTCTGTACTACAGATTTATTCTGTTGGATGTTTTGGAGCCGTCTGGGTCATGTGATCATCAGCTGGGTTGTTGGTGCTTTGCCACTGTCCCCTGCAGGTGGACGAGTCTCTGCTGGAGCTGTCCGACTTCCCCCCCACCGTGACGGGCGTGCTGTGGGAACACTGGCCAGGGGACAAGGCCGTCTTTGTGGCGTTTGATGAGGACAAAGTCTACACCTACGCCTTCCACAAAAACACCATACAGGGTGGGGCTGTTGGTGGACTCATTGATTTGACTGACAATCTTACTGTTTTCATTTTAATCCATTTTTTTAATAGATGTCTTCATTATCCCTGTCTCTCTGCCTGTCTCTCTGCCTGTCTGTCTCCCTCAGGCTCTAAGGTCATTCTGGTGGGTGCCACCAAGCTACCGTTTTCCCATAAGCCCCTGCTCCTGCATAACGGTGAGCTGACTTGCCAGACCCAGAGTGGGAAGACCAGCGGCGTTGTGCTGACTACACACTCCTTCCTCAGCGCCACACACACCGACCACAGTAGAGATCAGCTCCACACACTGCTGCAGCAAGCCATCCAGCTCAAGAGGTTCTCACACACACTCACACACAGTGATTCAGCACACAAATATATGTTAGAAAAATAAAAGAAATATATATACATGTGTGTGTGTGTGTGTGTAGGTTCTCTGAAGCGTGGTCCGTGTGTAAGGCACTGGGTCGTGCTGAAGCGTGGGAGGAGCTTGGTCGGGCGTGTCTCCACCATATGGAGGTGGAGCTCGCCATCAGAGTGTACCGCAACATGGGCAACGTCGGCATGGTCCTGTCCCTGGAGGACATCAAGGTGTGTGTGTGTGTGTGTGTGTGCGTGTGTATCTGTGTGTGTTTTCTTTGTTAATGCTGTCTTCTTTCTTGTCTTTAGGGGACGGAGGATCAGAATTTGCTGGCAGGGCACCTGGCCATGTTCTTAAATGACTATAACCAAGCTCAAGACCTTTACCTCACTTCTTCATATCCTGTGGCTGCACTGGAGGTTCTCTCATACTCTCACACACACACACACACACGCACCAGTTCAAAAACACCATTGTAGCTGTGTTGAAATGCTTTTAAATATTTGTGTTGTGTGTGTGTGTAGATGAGAAAGGACTTGCTACAGTGGGACAGCGCTTTGCAGTTGGCTAAGCGTCTCCAGCCTGAAGAAATCCCCTTCATATCTAAGGAATACGCCGTACAGCTGGAGTTTGTGTAGGCCTCCTAAACCCCTGTGTGCTCTTGATCCCTCCAATTCACTACACACGTCTGTGTACTGTGCAGTTCGGCTATAGCTGTGTACATCATTGGTAGAGCATTCATGTATTAGGTTTTTAATGGTCCCCCTCCTTGTGTTTGCTGCCCTCTAGTGGAGATTACACAAACGCACTTGCGCACTATGAGAAGGGCATAACTGGAGACAGTAAGGTGAGAGCAAACCTGCCAAACGTTAAGGTTGGATCTTTACACATGACGGTTAGGGTTTATTGGTCCACTGAGTGCAGATCCAGTGTATGGCACTAGTAATGCATCACTAGTGTGTGTGTGTGTGTGTGTGTGAGCACAGTTCCAGGAGCATCATGACAGCTGTCTGGCCGGAGTGGCCCGCATGTCCATCCGGATGGGGGACATCCGTAGAGGAGCCAACCAGGCTGTCAAACACCCGAGCAGAGCCCTGAAGAAGGAGTGTGGAGCCATTCTGGAGAGCATGAAGGTGTGTGTGTGTGTGTGTGTGTGTGTGCAGGCACGAGTGGGCGTGAGTGTGTGCAAGACCCATTTTGGAGAGCATGAAAGTGTACGTGCGAGCATTTCCTGTTCTCTTAGCTTTAGCGTCATTAGCTTCATTCTGGTCTTCCATTTGAAGTGGGTGCTTAAATAAGTAAAGATGCTTAAATAAGTGGGTGCGTGAGGAACAGCACATGGACTGTAAGGTGTGTGTCGTCCCTTACAGCAACACTCCGAGGCAGCCCAGCTCTATGAGAAGGGCCAGTACTACGATAAGGCCGCCGCACTCTACATCCGCTGCAAAAACTGGTACGACCCACGAAGCGCTTCACTGCTCCAGCACACACTGCACTCACCGCTCTTTACTCAGACCTGACCGTACCGGCTAATGCCGTCTGTCAGTCGCTAAGGGCGTGGGCCTTTGACCTTTGACTTGTGCATCACAGGGCAAAGGTCGGAGAGCTGCTGCCCCACGTGAGCTCGCCCAAGATTCATCTGCAGTACGCCAAGGCCATGGAGGCAGACGGGAGGTGGGTGTGGCCTGCAGGGGCGGGCACAGCAGACCGAGCCTCCAATGAGAACTGCGCAGTATCTGAACAGCCAAACAGCACCAGAGTGGTTCAGTCACATGACCTGTTTTGTCCTTTGCCACGCCCTCTTCTTGGCTCCTCCCACGGCGTGCAGGTACAAGGAGGCGGCGCTGGCCTACGAGAACGCCGGCGACTGGGACAGCGTGATCCGCATCCTGCTGGAGCACCTGAACAGCCCGGAGGAGGCAGTCCGCATCGTCCGGGAAACCCAGTCCATCGATGGAGCCAAGATGGTTGCCAGGTTAGTGAGTGAGTGAGAGAGAGAGAGAGAGAGAGAGAGAGAGAGAGAGAGAGAGAGACGGGCCGTTGGGGGGGGGACATAAATGAATGGAATTACTGAACAGTGCTGTTTCCCAAAAGCATCATAAAATGAACAGCGTCTTTAATTGGTTAAGCAAATATTACAGAAAACACTCACTTAAGGTGATTATAACAATGGCCCAACAATGGTCTTTGTATTGATAGCACTGTTTATATATTGTGACAGAGTGTAGTACTTGCTTCAATATCCTGTTTAAAGCTACAGTCAGTCATTTTTCATTGTCTAAAGCCAATTGTCATGTATATTGAACCCAATCTACATGCCAGCATTTTAAGTTATTAGTAATAGTCAAAGTGTTTATTAATGCTAAATATTGACTTGAGCCAGCATCCAGGCCCCTCCCCTGTGATTAGGCCCTGCCCCCTAACTTGCCTTGCCCCGCCCCTCCCCATCTCTCCCATCTCACACAGGTTCTTCCTGCGCCTGAGCGACTACGCCTCAGCCATCCAGTTCCTGGTGCTGTCGAGATGTGGGGACGAGGCCTTCCAGCTGGCCCAGCGCCACGGCCAAATGGAGGTCTATGCTGACATCATGGGTGAGTGTGGCTCCACCCTCCTGGAGGGAGTGGCCTGTCGCAGGGCGACGCCCTCCGTGTCACGTCCCAGTGGCCGATGGGCGCCGGTTGATGTGTTGTGCGTTAACTGGGTGGTATCTGTGGACATGACCGTCCATCTGTATTAAGTGTCTGATTTTACAAGACCTTGTACAGTGTCCTAGAGGAAGTGAACGAAACGTGATTAACTGTGTGTGTGCGTGTGCATGTGTGTGTGCATGTGTGTGCTCCAGGTTCTGATGCCAGTGTGCAGGACTACCAGAGCATTGCTCTGTATTTCGAGGGGGAAAAGAAGCACCTGCAGGCTGGGAAGTTTTTCGGAAATGTGGCCAGTACAGCCGGGTGAGGAACACGCGCTCCACCACTAACCCGTCTGATCACTCACTCACTCACTAACCCATCTGCTCACTCACTCACTCACTAACCCGTCCGATCACTCACTCACTCACTAACCCATCTACTCACTCACTCACTCACTCACTAACCCATCTGCTCACTCACTCACTCACTAACCCATCTACTCACTCACTAACCCATCTGCTCACTCACTCACTCACTCACTAACCCATCTGCTCACTCACTCACTCACTAACCCATCTGCTCACTCACTCACTCACTAACCCATCTACTTACTCACTCACTCACTAACCCATCTACTCACTCACTCACTCACTAACCCATCTGCTCACTCACTCACTCACTAACCCATCTGCTCACTCACTCACTCACTCACTAACCCATCTGCTCACTCACTCACTAACCCATCTGCTCACTCACTCACTCAGTAACCCATCTACTCACTCACTCACTAACCCATCTACTCACTCACTCACTCACTCACTAACCCATCTGCTCACTCACTCACTCACTAACCCATCTGATCACTCACTCACTCACTCACTCACTAACCCATCTACTCACTCACTCACTAACCCATCCACTCACTCACTCACTAACCCATCTGCTCACTCACTCACTAACCCATCTCACTCACTCACTCACTAACCCATCTGCTCACTCACTCACTCACTAACCCATCTACTCACTCACTAACCCATCTGCTCACTCACTCACTCACTCACTAACCCATCTGCTCACTCACTCACTAACCCATCTGCTCACTCACTCACTCAGTAACCCATCTGCTCACTCACTCACTAACCCATCTGCTCACTCACTCACTAACCCATCTACTCACTCACTCACTCACTAACCCATCTGCTCACTCACTCACTCACTCACTAACCCATCTACTCACCCACTCACTCACTCACTAACCCATCTCTCACTCACTCACTCACTAACCCATCTACTCACTCACTCACTAACCCATCTACTCACTCACTCACTAACCCATCTAACCCATCCACTCACTCACTCACTAACCCATCTGCTCACTCACTCACTAACCCATCTGATCACTCACTCACTCACTAACCCATCTACTCACTCACTCACTCACTCACTACTCACACTAACCCACTCACTCACTCACTCACTCACTAACCCATCTACTCACTCACTCACTCACTAACCCATCTGCTCACTCACTCACTCACTCACTAACCCATCTGATCACTCACTCACTCACTAACCCATCTACTCACTCACTCACTAACCCATCATCACTCACTCACTCACTCCCACACTAACTTTCCTTTCTGCCTCTGTTCCATTTCTCCAAACTCATTTATCCTTTAGCCCTTTGAATGCACATGGACACTGAATGCATCTCTCTCTCTCTCTCTCTCTCTCAGGCACTGAAACACTTTCTGAAGTGTCCCAACACTGATGATAGTGTGGCTATTGAAATGGCCATTGAGACGGTGAGGATGAAGTGGAAAATTGAAGATTGATGATGATGATGATGATGATGTTGATGAACTAACGCTAGCGTGGGAGTGTTGAAAGCCCCTGCTGATGAATACCATTTCCGCCTTCTCAGGACGGGTAACATTGGCTGTGTGTTATGACAGGTAGGAGAAGCCAAGGACGAAGCGCTGACCAATCAGCTCATCGATTACCTGATGGGGGAGAGCGATGGGATTCCAAAGGTAAAATGCACTTCATCAGCTTCCACTCGTCAGCCGTGTAAAAATGATCTTCCTGTGACATTTACACCACAGGACGCGACTAATGGCCGAGTAGGACCATCTTTAAGGTCTTAAATGATGCTTGGCTAACAGTGAACAGAGGCTGGAATCACAACTGTCCTAGACTCCTTTTATTGTTGACCAGAATAGCATGACTGTCCATTGAGGCCTTTCACGTTTGGTCTTTATTTGTGTTTTTGTTTATTGTCTTGTTTACATTTGTTTGTTTGGCTTTGATCATGTTCACTCATTCACTCTTACACGTTTCTGACCACTCCTGTCGCTTTCTGCATGTAGTCTCTCTCCGTGAGTAACCTCTGCATGTGGTGTTGCTGCCCCCTTGTGGTTAGCCAGTAGACATGCGTGTGTGTGTGCGTGTGGTTCCTTTCCTTCTTTGCTCCATGTTACATATGGAGTCTAATAACCTGTGTGCATGTGTGTCTTTGTCTGTGTGTGTGACAGTGGTTCACCGAGTGACTAATTTGGTGTTCGTGTATAGTGCATTTATAGTAATATAGTATATAGTAATATTCATAAAAGAATTTGATTGGTTAATGTCTGTGTGACCCCTCCCCTTTTACCAGGATGCAAAGTATCTGTTCCGGCTGTACATGGCACTCAAACAATACAGGGAAAGTGCCAGGACCGCCATCATCATCGCCCGAGAGGAGCAGTCAGCAGGTGTGTGTGGGTGGGTGTGTGTAGGTGGGTGGTGTGGGTGTGTG
>JAGXOD010000193.1:0-123877 GCA_020368025.1 Brachyhypopomus occidentalis
GCATTCCTGTTACCACGGGAGTCACAACTCTGGATCAGTTACATAACTGACTTCAATAGTGGTGTCAGCAGTGATTGATTAAAACTTATAAATGACTGACATGTATGTGAACATTTTAGCATTAGATAAACCTGATAAATAATACTGAACACATGCCCTACTGTCAGGTTGAATGTGTGAGGAGGACCTCTGTAATATGTAATGCAAGGCTTTGGTAAGCCTGATGCCGAGCAGAGAAACATGCATCATTCATTTAACATGTACAACACAATAGTGACATGAAGCCAAACAAAGACTGACAAGGAACGCAGACGACTCACACAGGAGCATACACGCATGCACATATACATCAGTTGGTACAATTACCTGCTGACGCTGCTACCTGCTGACGCTGCTGTGGAGTGTTTTTCTGATCTTACGATTACGCTAACTTTACGATTATTTTCTAATTTGTGATTACTATTTCCCTACTGTTCCTAACTGTTGCCTTCCTAGACCACTTTCACAGGTAGTTTTTCCACAGTCGAGGCGAGAAACTGCTTGTTCCTGCCACAACGACAAACTGCTAGCGTAAGTTCCTAAATTTCCTAAACGCGGTAAGTTTTTTGATTTATCTATGGCTGGTGCTGGTTTGTTTGCCTGTTCGGAGTGTGGCATGTTTAGTTTAGTCCCTTTCGGCCGCTGATAATAGTAATAGCATTTGTAATAGGTGCCAGTTAGTCACTTCCCTCGCGGCAAAAGTGGAAAGTTTAGAGCGCCGCGTCCACTCATTATTAAGGGATAGAGAGCAAGAGTCAGCTGTAGCTGTGGACGCACCCCAGGGAGAGCTAGTGCCTCCCGCGACTCGGTATTAGAGCCCTCACAGCGGGGCGCATGGGTGACGCTCGGCGGCATAGTCGGAGAGCGAGGGCTGCAGCTAACTAACGCCAACGCTAGCCCACCAGAACACCACTCCCCCAGTTCCGTGTCCAACAGGTTTGCCCCCGCTCCAGTGAAAACCCACTGAGGAACGAACTCTGGTCATAGGCGATTCTATCGTTCGGCACGTGAAAGTAGCTAATCCTTTAGGGGCTCCAGCGGTTACAGTCAGTTGTTTATCGGGAGCCAGAGCACCGGACATTAGTGGCAATCTTAGACTATTAGCTAAAAACGAGATTTTCCAGGATAGTTATACATGTAGGGGCCAACGATATCGTCTGCGGCAGTCCGAAGTGACTAAAGCTAATATTAAAGACGTGGTTAAAATCGCCCAGGCGATGTCCGATGCAGTAATTTGATCTGGTCCCATCCCAATGCGGGCTTGGCGATGAGCAATACAGCAGGCTCACGGGCGTTAAACCGTTGGATGTCTGAGTGGTGTATCAAAAATCATGTGGGCTATATTGATAACTATAGAATATTCGAGGGTAAGCCTGGTCTTTTAGGCAAGGATGGTGTCCACCCCACTCGGGATGGCGCCGCCCTGCTTTCCTGCAGCATAGCCCATAGCCTGTTAATTAGTCGGCAGAGTAGTATTAGGAGCTGCTGACAATCCAGAGTCCCGACCAGGCCGCAGAACAAACCGGCTTACCCGACTGTCTGCACGCTGCCAAAAAAGCGTCACCAAGTTCCTATAAGATTGAGACTGTGTCTGTGCCCCGTTAAATTCAATCATAGGAAAATTAAAATAGTCCGTCCAAAGTTTTTAACTACCTCGCATCCGATTATTAGTAGCAATATAACCGATCTGAAAAATTGGATTACTCAATATTCGATCGCTCAATTCTAAAGCAGCTATTGTGAAGCAGATTATAAACGACCAGAAAATTGATATTTTATGTCTCACAGAAACCTGGATTCGATCTGGCGAATATTTAACTTTAAATGAGGCCACACCTGTGGGATACAGTTATATGCATAGACCAAGATTGTTAGGCAGAGGAGGAGGAATATGCATAATCTACAGAAATTCTTTAGAAGTCCACCAGAAACACTATGATCTCTCCAATTCTTTTGAGATGCTATCTATTAATATAACTAATCCGGCTACAAACAAGGACGCTCTCTCACTCACTAATGTGTACAGACCGCCAGGGCCCTACTCAGACTTTATAAACGATTTCAGTAATTTTGCAGCAAATTTAGCAGTATGTAGTGACAAAATAATAATGGTAGGAGACTTTAACATACACTTTGAGAAGGCAGAGGATCCGCTGAAAAGGGCATTTAGTTCGATATTGAACTCTGTCGGTATTATTCAAAATGTCACGGGACCTACTCATTATCACAATCATACTTTAGATTTGATTTTTTGACGCTGGGTACCGGCGTAGCTAATATAAATACATTTCCGCAAACCACAGCAATCTCCGATCACTATCTAATCTCATTCGAGCTACATCTTAACCTAAATACCCGCCAGTCTCCTCGGAATTGTTTAAAAACGCTCGATAAATTCGTCAACCGCCACACAGTTTACTGAAACCCTCCCAGATTTAACGACTTTAGCCGACTCGCCAACAGATCCACAGGAGTTAGATAGTTTAACCGACTGCTTAGAGAATACTTGTAGATCAGCTCTAGATATAGTAGCTCCATTCAAACATAAAAAGGTCAGACTTAAAAAGCTCGCCCGTGGTACACCGACCAAACTCGTAATTTAAAACAAATAGCACGTAAATTAGAGCGGAACTGGCGCTCTACTAAGCTGGATGTGACGGGCAGGGTGTGCGAACTAAAAGGAAGCGATCACGCCAAGTCTCAGAGGAAAAGAGGGGTTTAATAAATAAAAGTGTGCTAACCAAAATCGTGCACTGATCCAAATTAAGGATACAATAACCAGCAGTCAACTGGTACACAGACAAGGCATATATAGACAGACAAACTACCGTCAGGTGGGGAGCTAATAAGCCCCACCCACCTGAGGGAAGCACACAACGCAACAACAACAGGACAACTGCCGCTGTACCGTAGGCGACCGGTAGGGGGAGCCTCCCTCACCGTGACAGACCCCCCCCCACCCACTACGGCCCGATGTGCGGTTCACTGCGGCCGAACACAAGACGCCAGACGAAGAGGCAGGAAGGCGGGGGACAAGGCAGGGAACGCCTCCTGCGGTCCCGAGCTGAAACAAAGAATAGAACACAATTTAGCTCCCGCCTCCTGGGGGACCCTGGACCGACTGGGCCGCCAACAAGACAAAACCACGCCCAGTCGGGTCACAGAGCCCCTCACGCCCCAAGCGCCCCACAAAGTGTGCGTGTGTGCAGGTTACCTCCCTACTGCACAGTTGAACGCCTCCTGGACCACCCTCTCGGCTCGGGTTAGACCCCCCTGTATGGGGCCGGAGTTCCCCTGGGCATCCCTAGCACGGCCGGGGAGACCGCCCCTCACTAGAGGCAGTACATCGCAGGGTGGACTCCTCCACACTGCCGGAGGTTCAGGGGGAATTACCCTTCCCCAACGTGGCCGGCTACTCCCCCAGGGCGAACCTCCTAGTCGCCCCCCGAGCACCCAGGGGGGACCTCTGTCTTCAGCAGGAGCTCTTCAGGCCGGAGCCCTCTGGTCCCCACACACACGGGGAGCCCATCCCTCCAGGGAGGCTACTTACGACCAGGGCTCCGGTCACCCCATCACATCGGGGGGCTCCTGCCTACTTTGGAGGTCCCACAAGGTCCAGGGACTCCACAGTCAACCGCGGGAGGAACCTGCACACAATACATACGCACACACACACACACAGACACAACACAGACGCGCACTTACCCTGACCAGGGCCTCCCGTAGGAGCTGCGCCTTCCGTGCCACAGGCCGTGGCACGGGACCCTCCATAGCCCCCCCCCCCGCTTGGAGGAGGCGCGTACGGGGAATTACATACAACAATTCACAAGCACGCTAGGACAAACACAAACACTAGGGGGCGTGTGTGCAGGCTACCTACCTACCATATAGTTGAACGCCTCCTGGACCTACCTCTCGGCCGGGGCCAATCCCTGCACAGGGCCTGGAGTCACCCTGGGCAACCCTAACCGGCCGGGGAGACCGCCCCTCATGGGGAGGTGCATAGCAGGGTGGACTCCTCCACCCTGCCGGAGGTTCCAGGGGGGAAGCACTCCTTCCCCACTGGTGGCCGGCTACACCCCAGGGGTGTGGGCCGGGGCAACCCCTAACCGGTCGGGGAGACCGCCCCTAATGGGGGGAGGTGCATAGCAGGGTGGACTCCTCCACTCTGCCGGGAGTTCCAGGGGGGAAGCACTCCTTCCCCACTGGTGACCGGTCACACCCCAGGACCAACCTCCTAGCCACCCCGAGCACGAGGGGGGACCTCTGTCTTCAGCAGGAGCTCTTCAGGCCGGAGCCCTCTGGTCCCCACACATCCGGGGAGCCCTTCCCCTCCAGGGAGGCTACTTATGACCCGGGCTCCGGTCACCCCATCACATAGGGGGCTCCTGCCTACTTTGGAGGTCCCACAAGGTCCAGGGGCTCCACTGCCAACCTGTAGGGAGGAACCTGCACACAAAAAAAACAAAAAGGGAGGGAGCACACGGGGAATTACATTTAACATCAACATATATACGTAGACAAGACCCATCACGCAAGACAAAACAAACGGCAGGCGCTTTCTCCTGGCTAGCTCCAGCCCGTAGTCTCACACACACCTCATACACCTTTCACACACACATATGCACAAACATTCGACTACGGGCGAGCACATGAGCGAGGAAGAGCCGCCCCTTGGAGGGAGAGCGCTATCGGTCTCTCGCTTCAGTCCCCGCCGTGCCACACAACGTCCTATACAAACACCCAAACAAACAAGCACCTAGGCACGACGCGACGAAGCGGTTTGCAACCCAGCTCTCCTCCACATACATTCAAACAACGGAATCTCACGTAGACAAACACTTACCACGAGACATGACCACAAACGAAGGAGAAAGTAAAGGAGACTGGCGGCTTCGGAAAGGTGGCTGGTTATTCTGTGACGGGCAGGGTGTGCGAACTAAAAGGAAGCGATCACGCCAAGTCTCAGAGGAAAAAGGGGTTTAATAAATAAAGTGCGCTAACCAAAATGCCGTGCACTGATCCAAATTAAGGATACAATAACCAGCAGTCTACTGGTACACAGACAAGGCATATATAGACAGACAAACTACCATCAGGTGAGGGAGCTAATAAGCCCCACCCACCTGAGGGAAGCACACAACGCAACAACAACAGGACAACTGCCGCTGTACCGTAGGCGACCGGTAGGGGGAGCCTCCCTCACCGTGACACTGGAAGTATTCCACTGTGCCTGGAAGGATAGCCTTATTGAATACAAAGGGGCACTTACTAAAGCACGGTCAACATACCTAGCCTCACTGATCGAAAAAAATAAAAATAATCCTAGATTTCTTTTCAGTACAATCTCTAAACTTACAAAAAATCAAACCAGCGCTGAACATCAGATTCCAGGGAACCTAACTAGTAATGTATTTATGGATTTCTTCGATAATAAAATAGAGAATATTAGACTAAATATAAATCCTTTTATAGGTAATTCATCTGGTTTGTCATCTGGATTGGCTGATATTGAACAAAATCTAGCATTAGAAGAAAAGCTTGAAGCTTTTCATCCACTCCCACAACTAGAATTGGAGAAAATAATTTCATCATTAAATTCTACTACTTGCACATTAGACTCGATTCCTCTAAATTACTCAAAGAGGTTTTACCAGTTGTAATCGAACCTCTTTTAAATATAGTTAACTCATGCATCACAATGGGTCACATGCCCAGATCCTGTAAACTAGCAGTCATTAAACCCCTGATCAAGAAACCAAATCTTGATCCTAATGTACTATCTAGCTACAGACCCATCTCAAACCTATCATTTATATCCAAGATCATAGAAAAAGCTGTGGCCAAACAGTTAAGCTTATATCTGCACAGGAACCACATATTTGAAAAATTCCAATCTGGATTTAGGCCCCACCACAGCACTGAAAGAGCACTGGTTAAAGTAACAAATGATCTCCTTCTTGCCTCTGATCAAGGTTATGTATCTCTATTAGTGCTTCTCGATCTTAGTGCAGCCTTCGACACAATAGATCACAAGATCCTGCTAGAAAGGTTAGAAAACTGGGTTGGAATCTCGGGTACAGCCCGAGATCAGCCTGTGATCAGCCAGTTAGAGTGTATAGTAGACATGAAACCTACAGATATTTGGGCCATAAATTTAATATAGCAGGAGATTGGAGTCAGCAGGTGGAACAAATGAGAACTCAGTTCAATTCTGGACTAGAGATGATTGATACATGTCCTCTCCAAATTGTGATGAAGTTAGAAGCAATAAGAGAAATTGTAGTGGCAAAAAATTCAACATCTATTTGCTAATGTTCATCTACCACAAAATGTTCTCCAAGAAATGGATAATAAGATTGTGCAGGTCGTAAGAAAGTGGCTTAATCTAAATACACGGTCAACCAGGTGTTTTATATTCCAAAGCCGAAAACATGGAGGCCTAGCTGTTCCTAACTGTTCTTGGTTATACAATGCAACCCGACAAGCTCATCTTATTAATATGCTGAATAGTGATGATAAATCGGTGAGGGAAATGGCAAGAGCCTCGCTATTCCTAGATTTTAGACGACGTAAAATTCCACTAGCCTTGCCTGGTGAAGATAATTTCTTAGGATTTAGAAGAAAAGGTAATGGGAAACTGGATGTGCAGGCTCAGGGATTTGGTGTTTCATCCGATTGGCCAGATCTGAATGATTTATGTAAGAGAACAAATACAGAATTAAAATGGACAACACTAGGGCAGGAATCTGTAAAAGTTTCAGAAATAATAGTGAAAGATACGTCAGTGAGTGTTGAGGCTTGTGTTAATGTTAACGAAACATCCCACCAGCTGCAGTGTAAAACATCAAGAAAAAATACTCCTGGAGGCTCAGCGTGTAGAGCAACTACAATACTAGTCCAGTCTGAAGCTTCAGGAGAAGCTGGCTAAGCTGGTGTCTGCTGATCACTCGGTATCACACTCAATATTTAGAAATGCTGCAATCAGTGAGGAGGTTTTGATATTTGGCGTGAAAGTGGCGGCTTACAGATTCTACCAACTAAATATAACCTCTCACTTTGGTATCCATCTGTCCATTCACCTTTCTGTCTGCTTCATAGCTCCATCCAGCAGTTAGAGTCTGTGGCCCACATTCTGAATGGCTGCAGTTCTCTTAAAGGCCTGTACATTGCACGTCATGATAGACTAGTGGACTTGATAACAGCTCAACTTCCATATGTAAAGAACGAATTTATTTTTAAACACTCTACAGTTAGAACTGAGTGGTTTAGTGTAACATCTGAAACCTTTCAAGGAGTTGCTAATACACCAGATATAATTTGTATTTCTCAGAGTCAGAAGCGGGTCATAATATATGAAATATCATGTGCATTTGATTTGTATTTGGAGGAATCTTTTATGTCAAAATGTTAAAGTACCAAACATTAGTTAATATTATTGAAAGTTTAGGATATAAATGCCAACTGATAGTTCTGGTGTTTGGTAGTCTTGGTCATGTACATAAACTTGCAGTACGTGGTCTTAGACTTGGGGGTGTTAGCAAAACAAAAGCCAAACAGGTGGTGAGATATTGCTCAATTTCAGCAATCATCGGAAGTTTGCACATTTGGAAAAGGCGCTGTTTTCTTTATCCTTGAAATTGTACTTGAGAAATGAACTGTATACCATGCTGGATGCTTTTTAACTATATTTTGTTTCCTGATGATGTTATTTATTGTATATGGAATCAAATAAAAAGTATACATATGTATGAGGTAGTGTGTGTGTATGTATGATATAGTGTGTGTGTGTGTGTGTGTGTGTACGTATGTATGAGGTAGTGTGTGTGTATGTATGATATAGTGTGTGTGTGTGTGTGTGTGTGTGTGTGTGTGTGTGTGTACGTATGTATGAGGTAGTCCGGTTGTATCAGTGTCTTGAGTTCAGGAGTCTGAGGGCTTGTGGGAAGAAGCTGTTGCAGAGTCTGGCTGTGTTGGCCTGAATGCTGCGGTACCTTCCTCCCGACGGCAGGAGAGGGAACAGTGTGTGTGAGGGGTGGGTGGGGTCACCCACAATGCTGGTATGGGTGGCTGGGCGGCTGAATAGATCATCGGAGTCTCTCTTCCCTCCATATCACAATGCGCTGGAGGGATTTGCGGTCAGAGACGGTGCAGTTCCCCAACCCGGCCGTGATCCGCAGGACACTCTCTATGGCCCCTTTGTAGAAGATGGTGAGGATGGGTGGAGGGAGTCAGGCTTTCCTCAGCTTCCGGAGGAAGTAAAGGCGCTGCTGTGCTCTCCTGGCTGTGGTTCTGGTGTTCAGGGTCTACGTGAGGCTGTCTTCTAGATGAGCACCAAGAATCTTGGTGCTCTTGACAGTTTCCACCAGGGATCCATCGATGTTGAGCAGAGAGTGGATGTTCCGTGCTCTCCTGAAGTTAACAACCATTTCCTTAGTCTTGTTAATGTTCAGGTGTTGGTTGTTGACTTTACACCAGTCCGTCAGCCGCTGCACCTCCTCTCTGTATGCCAGCTCATCGCCTTTGCTGATGAGACCCAGCACAGTCGTGTCATCGGCGAACTTGATGATGTGGTTTGAACTGAATCTCGCCACACAATCATGGTCAGCAGGGTGAATGGCAGAGGACTCAGAACACTGCCCTGTAGGGCACCGGTGTTCAGTGTGATGGTGCTGTAGATGTTCCTCCTGATCCGGACTCACTGGGGCCTCCCTGTCAGGAAGTCCAGGATCCAGTTGTTGGTGTTGGTGTTGAGGCCCAGTGAGGTTAGCTTTGTGGGAGAGGGTCTGTGGGACGATGGTGTTGAATGCTGAGCAGAAGTATAGGAATGGCATTCTTGCATATGAATCTCTCTTCTCCAGGTGAGTGAGAGATGGAGGGTGGTGGTGATGACATCATCCGTGGGGCAGTTGGGACGATACGCTTAAATTGTAGGGGTCCAGTGTGGAGGGCAGCTGTGCTTTGATGTCCCTCATGACTAGCCTCTTGAAGCACTCCATGATGATGGGAGTGAGTGCTACGGGTCGGTAGTCATTTAGGCAGGATGCTGTGGGTTTCTTCAGCACGGAACGATGATGGTGGTTTTGAGGCACATAGGAATGGTGGAGCTGCTCAGGGAGATGTTGTAGATGTCCATGAGAACATCTGAGAGTTGTTCTGCACATTCCTGAGAACTCTTCTGGGGATGTTGTCTGGTCCTGCAGCCTCCGTGGGTTGATTCTGGGCAGAGGTTTCCTCACTAGTGGATTCAGATCTAGTGGAGTCAGATGCAACACCGGCTCCTCTGGCTTGGGGGTGGATTTCCTCGCCATTGCGCCATTTAGTAACTAACTGAGCGTAGAGTCATTCAGGGCATCAGGGAGGGAGGCATCACTATCCCAAAATGATGGTGTTGTTCTATAATTGGTGATGGCCTGGATGTCCTGCCACATGCTTTGGGTGTCGCCTGTGGACCTGAAGTGGCAGTGGATCTTACAGGTGTGTGCACGCTAGCCTCACTGATAGCTTGCGTCAGCTTGGATCTGGCCTTCCTCAGCGCCACTCTGTCGCCTGTTCTGAAGGCCCAGTTGCGGGTCTTCAGTAGCGCATGCACTGCCACAGTCATCCAAGGCTTCTGGTTCGGACGTGAGATGATTGTTTTGGAGACAGTAACATCATCAATGCATTTGCTGATGTAGCCAGTCACTGATGCTCTGTACTCCTTGTTGGAAAGACCACGTACTGATGGAATTTTGGGAGGTCTGCCTGGAGATTTACGTGGTTAAAATCTCCAGCAATGATGAACAGTCTGTCCGGTGTTTGTTCTGGAGTTCGCTGACGGCCCTATACAGCTCGCTCAGTGCTTCCCTTGGCCTTAGCGGTAGCGCCGGGCGGAAAGTACAAGGTGGCTATTAGCGTAGCGGAGATTTCGTGTACTGAATAAAAAGCCCTACAGTTAACAATCATGAACTCCACCAGCGGAGAACAGTGTTTAGTGACAGTCACAGCGTTGTTACACCATTCCGTGTTGATGTAAACACACACTCCTCCACCGCGCTGTGCTGCGCTCCTCTCCACTCTGAACGCGGGTTATCTCCTCAGCTGAATGCCGCTGTCTGGGATGTTGTCTCTAAGCCATGATTCCACAAAGACATAGACACAGCAGTCTCTGAACTCACACTGGGCAGTTCGCTAGAGTCGAATGTAGTCCAGTTTATTGTTGATGGAGCAGACGTTTGCGAGGAATAGCAAGGTGATAGCTGGTCGGCTAGGACTAGCCTTTAGCCTAGCATGGATCCCAGCTCTCTTACCACGCTTCGCTTTTTGCTCGCACCGCTTTCGTCGTGACTTCGGTCGGCCTTCGGCTTCACTTAAACAAGATTAGCCAAACAGTGACAAACAGTTTACGATAAAGCACCATTTATCGGACCGGAGCGGCCACTGCGTGTTACTGCGCTACTGTCAGACCGAAGTCGTCACAAACAAAAACCCAACACTAGCTCCACCCCATACCTGTCTTCCCTGAACATAAACCAAGAGAGTAAACAAAACACAGTGTGATGTCCTGCTGTCTGAATAGATGAAACCAAGAGAAAACACTCCAATGACACTCACCCCCATTGGGACCAGTGGATTTAATAGGAATAAATTATGTTACTGTTATTGGTTCAGTTCCACTCACTGAGTGTAAGCTTCTATAACCAAAATATTTTATGTTCAGTCTCTAAGAGTGGACTAGAGCCGATGGTTCATACACACAAAGGCAACACTGTACAACACTGGTACAAATGACCTGGGGGTTGTACTAGGAGAGATCCAACTCTGTAAACTGACATCTGTGTTCTATTATCTGTGTTCTATTATCACGCCTGTGTGCAGTCAAAGTCAGAGTCAAAGTGAACTATCAAAGTGAATTATCATTCAGACCTGTCACGCAGCCCGCAGTTTGACACACCAAACATCTTAGGCTAGAGCAGCATGGCCCAAGCTGCTCTTCCTCTGTGGTCTCTCTCTCTCTCTCTCTCTTTTCTAGATGAAAGTGTTGGAAAGATCAGAATAATCACAGCTCAGACATTTACACACCCAACAGGTGGTCACACTTATTAGCAGTAAAGCAGTCAAAGTTATTAGCAGAGGTCTGAAGATGCTCAGGTTTATCCTGTATCACCCCCTTAAGAACTTTATTACCTCCACAGACACTGCTGTAACCATATGGATTAATGACAAACACTGACACCTGGTGGTCATTTTTTGTATAGACAATACAGACATGTTGTCCAAACACCACATTTAAGTGATATGTGAAGATAATCAGAATGATCAGAAATCCATATTAATTTCTATAGTCTATATTGTAATGTCTGTTGTGTCTGCTATAGAGGTAAAATTGTAATTTGTCTTGCAGTCTGGCTCTCTGTAATCTTGAAGAAAAGGGTTGTGAAAATCTGGCATCAGTTTTGCAACTGGCAGCCTCCATCCTGAGGAAACTGGACCTTAGTAACAACGACCTGCACAATTCAGGAGTGTAGCAGCTCTCTGCTGGACTGAAGAGTTCACACTGTAAACTGGAGACACTCAGGTGAGATATGTTATAAGATTTTTCAGGCATCATCTCATATACCATTGATACCAAGATGGCGTCGCGTCGCAGCGAGGCTCAGCGTCTCTCCAGATTTGGTTATTTAGTAGTGTTTATCTTACTGTTTTTAAACTTTTTTTGTTCCAAACTGCCATGCAAGCGTCACATATAGCCGACAGGCTTTGCTTGATACTGGTACGAACTGCATAAACAGTTTATTTAATGTAAATCTGCTCCCTCTGGAAATCCTAAGGACTCCGGTGACTCCTGAACCGACTCCCACAGGTGAGCAGACCAGACGCACGCCGCTGGGACCGTATACAAAAAGCGAGGAAAGCACGGGGACTTCGGGCTAAACTAAAACTAAACCCGCATCGGACTGCAGTTCCCAGTATTTTTCTCGCTAATGTTCGATCTCTGGCTAATAAAATGGATGAGCTACGACTCTGGACTACTACACAGAGATGGATCCGGGATTCCAACATCATGATCCTAACGGAGACGTGGCTCAACAGTAACATCCCCAGCAGTGCGGTGGAGATGGACGGACGCAGTCTGTTTCGGGCGGACAGAGTGACAGAAAACTCCGGTAAGAGTAAAGGAGGAGGACTGTGCATTTATGTAAACAAATCATGGTGCACAGACTCTACTGTTACTGAAAGTCATTGCTCTGCTAATATAGAGTATCTGATGATTAAGTGCAGACCCTTTTATTTACCGAGAGAATTCTCAGCTGTTGTTGACTGCAGCTTATATACCTCCTGACGCTAATGCCAAGTTAGCTATGGAAGAACTGAGTACAGCAATCAGTAAACAACAAACTGTTCATCCGGATGGAGTTTTTATTGTCTCAGGAGATTTTAATCACTCCAACTTACGGACTGTACTGCCCAAGTTCCACCAGAATATCTCCTGTCCTACAAGAGGAGAAAGGACTTTAGATCACGTATACACCAACATTGAAGATGTGTACAAGGCTGTCCCCCTCCCGCATCTGGGACAGTCTGATCACCTTTCTTTGTTCCTGTTCCCCAAGTATGTGCCACTCATCAGACGTGTGAAACCATCAACAAAGTCTGTTAAGGTGTGGCCAGAAGGTGCTATCTCCTGTCTACAACATCAGTTTGAGAAGACTGACTGGAGGATGTTCTCTTCTCAATCCACAATGGACTCTCACACACACTTGGACACATACACTTCAGCCGTCATGAACCACATTACCACATGTATTGACAATGTCACCTCTGTCAGACATGTAAAAAATCTTTCCTAATCAGAAGCCCTGGATGAATGCAGAAGTCCGCCTATTGCTGAAGGCACGTGATGCTGCTTTCAGATCTGGTGATGTTGAGGCCTACAGCACTGCCAGGGCAAACCTGAAAACTGGGATTAGGAAAGCCAGGCTCACCTACAAACAGTCTGTTGAGGAACACTTCAACAACTCTGACCCACGACGCTTGTGGAAAGGCCTCCAGATCCTCACAGACTACAAACCACCTCCTCTGGCCGCCGCATCCAGCAGCAACTCTCTACCAGATGAGCTCAACCAGTTCTACGCTCGTTTTGATCAAGGCAGTGGTCAACATCATGCACGGAATGGGCTCCAAAGTGAGTGTGACGTCCCACTAACTCTTACTGCTGTGGAAGTACATTCAGTACTAGGCAGAGTGAATGCACGGAAAGCTGCCGGTCCTGATGGCATCCCTGGACGTGTTCTCAGAGCATGTGCAGGACAGTTAGCCCAGGTTTTCACTGACATCTTTAATCTGTCACTGGCCCAGGCTGCTGTTCCCTCATGCTGGAAGACAACCACCATCATCCCAGTACCAAAGCATGCATCTGCTTCTTGTTTAAATGACTTCCGTCCTGTAGCACTCACACCAATTGCAATGAAGTGCTTTGAGAAACTGGTTCTCAGTCATCTGAAGGCAGAACTTCCACCGACACTGGATCCTTAATCCTCCAGTTTGCATACCGCCTGAACAGATCGACTGAGGATGCAATCTCCACTGCCCTTCATTCTGCACTCACCCACCTGGACAACCATAACAGCTACATCCGGTTACATCATGTATTACATTACAGCTACATCAGCTCCGCATTCAACACAGTCATCCCTACCATGCTCGTGTCCAAGCTTAGTGACCTGGGAATCACTCCCATGTGTAACTGGGTCTTGGACTTTCTCACTGACAGACCTCAAACTTTTACAGATGCACCATAGAGAGTGTACTGACCAACTGTGTGACTGTTTGGTATGGTAGCTCCACTGTGGCTGAACAGAAGGCCCTACAAAGGGTGGTGAAGGTCGCTCAACGCATCATCGGCGCACAACTACCTTCCATCGATGACCTTCATCACCAACGCTGCTTAAGAAGAGCACGCAGCATCATCAGGGACTCCTTTCACCCAAGCCACACACTGTATAACCTCCTACCTTCAGGGAGGAGATACAGGAGCATCCGTGCAAGAACCAGTCGGCTCAGGAAAAGCTTTTTCCCCATCATCCGTTACACTACTGAATTCATCACAGTGACTATACACATCATTATCACACACTACGTACTTATAACACACTGCATATTTCATCCTGTATAATAGCATTTATTTATTATCACTTACCATCACTTGCACTCTGTTCTGTGTATGATCAATACAATGTTTTGCACAACTCATTATTACACAATACTGCCATTTTGCACCATGCTATTGCACAATACTACCTTACTGCCTTACAGTGACAATACACATCATACACACACTGGACTTATATCTCACTGCATATTTCATCATGTATAATAGCATTTACTGTATTTATTTATTTATTTACTGTATTTATTTATCACTTACAATCACTTGCACTCTGTTCTGTGTATGATCCATACAATATCTGTGTATGATCCATACAATATTTTGCACAATTCATTATTGCACAATACTGCCAATTTTGCACCATGCTACTACTTGCACCACTCCATTGCACAATATTGCCATTTTTGCACTCCTGTTATATTGCACTATGCTACTATTTGCACTTCTGGTAGATGCTAACTGCATTTCGTTGTCTTGTACCTGTACAGAGCAATGACAATAAAGTTGAATCAATCAATCAATCTATCTATCTATCTATCTATCTATCTATCTATCTATCTATCTATCTATCTATCTATCTATCTAGTCTGACATGTAACAGTCTTATATGACCACTGATATCACACAGTGTAAGTACAGTTTTAGCTTCTTCTGATGTAGGTTAATAGTGCACTAGAGTTCTGAAGGGTGAGAATAAACATAACAGCTCAAATAAACACAAGCAGCAGTGATGTGGAGAAGAGTGAACAAAGCCGTCTGCACGGAGGACGCCATCTTGGAGATGAGAGTGGGAGGAACCTTCACTACAGTTCCCAGCCTCTCTAGCTGTCAGGAGTCAGGAGTGAAGCTGCTCTCTGCTAGACTGGAGGATCCACACTGCAGACTGGACACACTCAGGTATGTAACCTTATAGTGTGTGTGTCCTAGAGAGTATGAGTAACTAAACTACTGAAGGCCATAATCATCAGTTCCTTATTTATTTCTTAGTGGTCTCCCTGTTAGTAATTCATCTTTGTTGTGTAGTGTTTGGATTTAGTGTGAGTTGGGGAGTCAGTGTTATAGTGAACTGTACTGCAGTGTGTTATAGTGAGTGTGGCAGTGTTAGTGGGTGGAGCTGTGTAGGCCAGACGGCGGAGCTACAGTCCTCCTGCTTGACTGGTTGGTTCCTGCTCCCCATCATGATGGACAGGTGTGTGTCATCAGGGGGAGGAGCCTGGACTCTTTAAAACAGAGACAGCAGCTGTCTGGACAGCAGGGTGAGGACTTTGTGTTGTGGGAGATCCACCATGTGATGGAGGAACTTTACAGTTGTGTTCATCACCATTTCCAGAGAGTGTGTGTGTGTGTGTGTGTGTGTGTGTGTGTGTGTGTGTGAGGGTGAGGAGTGTTTCAGTCAGTGTGGTTGGGTGAGTGTGTTGAGTGCTGAGCTGTAAGTGAACAGTGATCATAACTGTCCTCGTCCTCCTGATGTGTGAGGGTCGTGTGGATGGCAGTGCTGACAGTGTCACTGGACCAGTTCTGGTGGTCTGTAAACTGGTGTTGGTCTAAACTGATGGTTCTGATGGTGTGTAAACTGGTTTTAGTCTAAAGCACTGGTTCCCTGGATGGGTGTCATGACGACACTCTCAACACTTCATCATGATGGGGTCAGTGTAACACAGTGGAGGGAGTGTGTAGCTGCACTGAACTTCACAGTGTCTCCAGGGCTTTTGGTTGGGCTGCGTCATGTAGGGCTGTCAGGATAAAGTTCTCAATCCACATACTATGTGTGTGTGAGAGAGAGAAACTGAGAATTCTGTGTTTTCATGTGTTTTTGTGTCTTTGTGTCTGCATGTGTGTGTGACTGCGTCCTTCTCTCTCAAAGACACACAGACTCACACACACAGTGTCTCCAGGGCTGGAGAGGAGACACTATGGAGAATAATGAGTATATGTGTGAGAACACTTTATTCTGTGTGTGTGTCTGTGCGTGTGAGTGTGTGAGTGTGTTTCGGTGTATGCCTGGAGAGAGAGAGAGAGAGGGAGAGATGGAAAGAGGGTCAGAGAGAGAATGAAATAAATAGAATTAGCGAAGAAGGTCTTAAAGAATTTTTAAACACAGTGTGTATGTGTGTGTGTTTTAGGGTGGATCATGCAGGGATTATGAGAATCAAACCAAGACTAAGAAAATGTGAGTTCCCTGTTTCAATATAATGAACGCACACACCCACCAGCACACATGTGCACATACACACACATACATACACTCACACACGCTCTCTCTCACACATACACACACCGGCCACTTTATTAGGTACACCTTGCTATTACCGGGTTGGACCCTCTTTTACCTTTTGAACTGCCTTAATCCTTCGTGGCATAGATTCAACAAGGTACTGGAAACATTCCACAGAGAGTCTGGTCCATATTGACATGATAGCATCACGCAGTTGCTGCAGATTTGTCGGCTGCACATCCATGATGCGAATCTCCCGTTCCACCACATCCCAAAGGTGCTCTATTGGATTGAGATCTGGTGACTGTGGAGGTCATTTGAGTACAGTGAACTCATTGGTGTGTTCAAGAAACCAACGTGTTGTGCGTTCAAAGATGCTCTTCTGAATGCCTTGGTTGTAATGACTGGTTGAGTTACTGTTGCTGTTCTATCAGCTCAAACCAGTCTGGCCATTATCCTGTGACCTCTGGCATCAACAACGCATTTGCGACCACAGAACTGCCCCTCACTCGATATTTTCTCTTTTTCGACCATTCTCTGTAAACGCTAGAGATGGTTGTGTGTGGAAATCCCAGTAGATCAGCAGTTTCTGAAATACTCAGACGCCATCCCCACCAACAACCATGCCACATTGAAAGTCACTTAAATCACCTTTCTTCCCCATTCTGATGCCTGGTTTGAACTGCAGCAGATTGACTTGGACATGTTTACTTGCCTAAATGCATTGAGTTGCTGCCATGTGATGCGACATTTGTGTTAATGAGCAGTTGGACAAAGGTGTACATACATACACACACACACTCTCACACACAGTAGTTGTGTTGTGTGTTTTCTCCTCTAATGTCTGTTCTTGTGTGCAGATGCGTGTGAGTTCACACTGGACCCAAACACAGCACACAGATGTCTCTTTCTGTCTGAGGGGAACAGGAAGGTGACGTGTGGGAAGTGGCAGTCGTATCCTGATCATCCAGACAGATTTGATTACTATGTGCAGGTGCTGAGTAGAGAGAGTGTGTGTGGAGAGAGTGTGTGTGGACGCTGTTACTGGGAGGCTGAGTGGAGTGGAGATGGTGCTGAAATAGCAGTGACATATAAAGGAATCAGCAGGAAAGGACGCAGTGATGACTGTGACTTTGGATGGAATATAAAGTCCTGGTGTCTTTACTGCTCTAATAACAGATACACTGTCAAACACAATAAGAAGGAAACTGTCATCTCTGCCCCCTCCAGCTCCAACAGAGTAGGAGTGTATGTGGACTGGCCCGCCGGCACTCTGTCCTTCTACAGCGTCTCCTCTCACACACACACACTCACACACTTACACACATTCCACTCCACATTCACTCAGCCCCTCTATGCAGGGTTCTGGGTGTTTCCTGACTCCTCAGTGTGTGTGTGTGAACTAGAATAACCTCCTGTGCAGGAACACTTGAGTCTCCATGGTAACACTCCTCTACACACACAACTGGACATCACGACTGATACAGTGAACATCATAACACACACATGCCTGATCAGACTTACACAAGACACACATACATATACACACACACGTGTATATACACAGCACACCCACAAACACACACACTTCTCTTTATCTCTCTGTTGTGTGTATATATATATATAATTCTGTATTTGTAATATGTTTTTGTTCATCACCACACTTTCTTCTGTTTTACACAAACATCTTTTACTTTTTTTCACGCCTTTCCCCTCTCTCCCTCCTCTCTCTCTTTCTCTCTCTCTCCCCAAGATTGTTAGGTTAATAGAAAGTTGTTAGACTAGTGAGGGATTGAGTAGAGGGTGAAGAGTTCTACATGTGATTGTGTTTGATAATTATGGTTGTGAGATGTATTGATCTTCTGTTTAAGACGGTGTGTCCTGATCACCATCAGCTGACACCCTCAGTCTCTTCTCTTAAGAGTGATGATGTATTTGTGTTTATCTGGTCCTCTTTGTAAACAATAAAGCTTTGGATTGTGTTGTGTGAACTCTGAAAGGTTTTTCATTCTGTGTGTCTAAGTATTATTATAGAGTATTATAGAGTATTAAATATGATCACACACAGTGCAGCACTGTGTATTATTATACAGTGTATTATAGAATATTACCTATGACCCCACACAGTACAGTACTGAGTATTATACAGTGTATTATTGAGTATTACCTATGACCCACACAGTACAGTACTGAGTATTATACAGTGTATTATTGAGTATTAAATATGATCACACAAAGTGCAGTTCTGAGTATTATACAGTGTATTATAGAGTATTAAATATGATCACACACAGTGCAGTACTGAGTATTATACAGTGTATTATAGAGTATTAAATATCACTGCATACAGTACAGTACTGAGTATTTTACAGTGTTCAAATACAGTGTTTCATAAGGCCCTGCTAAAAGAACCTACCACAGTGTATCTAAGAGAGAGATGTGGGGCGTGTGTGCATGTGTGTGTGTGTGTGTCAGAGGGAGAGGAACAGAGAGAAAAGCATTTTTAAAACATTTGAAAAATAAGACTGTGTGTGTGTGTTCCAGTATGATCAAGAATGTCCAGACATGGACATCTGCACTGTTCAGAAGGAGTCTTATACCTCTACAGTAAGATCTCTCTCTCTGTCTCTCACACACAGGAAGAGTCCTGCACTATATCAGTCTACTAAACACACTACACATATCTTACTGATATGGAACATTGTACAACAGGTAGACTATTTCAGTCTGTACTAAATCCACTACACACACCTTACTGATACTAACTGCACATTCCTGTTAACACTCCGTTCAGTGGAGAGACCTCAGGATTCTGATGATCTGATGATTTGAGTTTCACATGAAGGTGCACAATTCTGCCACCTGCTGTCCCACATGACAACAGGGTGTGTGTGTTTCTTCTTCACTACATATTGACAAAGTGAACACAATAATGACTTAGAGCAGATAAAGTTAATTTAATAAAAATTAAATAATAAACTAATAAAATATTAGTGCAAACTATGAGTGCGTCTGAACTGAATTATTGTTTCAGAAGTTCCTAGGGACCATTGTGCATGGAGCAGCCATTCTTCTACACATGGATTGTCAATTAACAGTGGTTAAAAACACTCTTGTGTGATTTGTAGGTTTGTGTGTCATTAAGTACTTGTAAAATAGCATCTCACCACATGTAGATTCACTCTGTTTGCTGTCCTCTCACTGATCAGTGTTTCCTAGCCCAACTTTGCTCAGTGTGTTTAGCCAAGCTCACCTTTATCATGTTTCTTGCCAGGTTTCCCTGTAGCCTGTTTTAGCTTTTATCTCTGGGTTAACCTGTACATTTATTTTGGATTGGGTTTTGTCCATCATGTGTCTCATTTTAATTTCAGATCTGTTTGTATTGGCTCTTTCACCCTGGACTCTCATGAACACGATTCTGAATTTGCCCTGAATAAATCTGAGTCTTCTCAGTGAATGCGGCTGCCTCGTGATCAGTCCACATTACAAACCCAAACGCTCCTGAGAGTGGCTCACTGGATGTTGTGTGTGTGTAAGAGGAGTGGCAGCTGTCCAGAAACATGTGCAGTTCTCTGTGGAAGACCTCTGTTCGAAACATCCAGTTCTCTGTGGAGACTTTGTGGACTATTCTTGATTTTCTTTTTTTTTGTTGTTCACTGAAGACATTTGGGTTTAAGATCAAAAGATGAGTATGAAACTGTGACGGGCAGGGTGTGCGAACTAAAAGGAAGCGATCACGCCAAGTCTCAGAGAAAAAAGAGGGGTTTAATAATTAAAGTGCGCAAACCAAAAACCCGTGCACTGCTCCTAATCAAAGATACAATAACCAGCAGTCAACTGGTACACAGACAAGACAGATCTAGGCCGACAAACGGCCATCAGGTGAGGGAGCTAATGAGCCCCGCCCACCTGAGGGGGACGCACACAACGTAACAACAACACCGGTAGGGGGAGCCTCCCACACCGTGACAGACCCCCCCACCAAGCCGCACTACGCCCCGATGTGCGGTCCTCAGCGGCAGTACAAAAGACGCAAGACGAAGGGGCAGGAAGGCGGGGACAAGGCAGGGAAACGCCTCCTGCGGTCCGGGAGCTGAAACACAAAACATGCAACATAAATAAGCTCCCGCCTCCTGGGCGGGACCCTGACCGGCTGGGCCATCAACAATTGACAACCACGCCCCAGTCGGTCACAGAGCCCACACGCCCCAAAGGCCCCACAAAGAGTGCGTGTGTGCAGGTTACCTCCCTACTGCACAGTTGAACGCCTCCTGGACCAACCTCTCGGCTCGGGGCAAACCATTCAATCTGGCCTGGAGTTCCCCTGCGCTTGCCTAGCTCGGCCAGGAGACCACCCCCTTTGAGAGGTACGGAGCAAGGGTGGACTCCTCCACCCTGCCGGAGGTTCCATTGGGAAAGTACTCCCTCCCCATCATGGGCCCTGGCTCAGGGTAAAACCCTCGTCAACCTGAGCACGAGGGCCGGTCCAGGGACTCCACAATCAACCGGGAGGAACCTGCACACAATACATACGCACATACACACACACAAAGACACAACGAAAACGCGCACTTACCCTGACCGTTATAGTACCCCTAACACAGGGGGGGGGAGGTCTCCATCTCGGAAGGAGGGGACACCCCATTACTACGCCCCTTACTGGAGGGAGGGGGGCCCTACTGTCTCCGGAGACACTCTCACATCCCTGGTCAGGGCCTCCCGTAGGAGCTGCGCCTTCCGTGCCACGGTCCATGGCACGGGACCCTCCATAGCCCCTCCCCCAAACACCCCTTGGAGGAGGAGCATACGGGGAATTACATAAAACAATTCACAAGCACGCTAGGACAAACACAAACACGCGTGTATGTTTGTGTGTGTGTGTCGCCCACCTTGAGTTTGTGTTTGTCCTAGCGTGCTTGTGAATTGTTTTACCCTCACACCTGCGGGCTTTACGCCCTTTCTTAGCTCACCCCAGACCCTCTCTCCGAGTAGTCTGAGGGCTCAAGGGCAACCCTTTCGCAGCTCACCCCAGGCCACCTGTCCAGTGAGCCTAGGGGCTCCAGGACAGCCCCCTCACACTCCCAGTAGGGCCTCCATCTGGAGCTACGCCCTCTGTGCCACTAACGGTGGCCCAGGACCCTATATAGCTCCCCCCCAAAACATATTTAGGGGAAGTGAGGAGCATTAAGGGAATTATATATACACGCAAGACAAACGGCAGACACACCTTCTACTCACTCAAGCCCGTAGTCCCACACATCTCACACACGCACACACACAAACACAGACTACGGGCGAGCAAACTAGCGAGAAGGCGCCGCCTCCTTGGAGGAGAGCGTTTTCAGGTCTCGCCTTTACATCGCCAGGCCAAACGGTGTTTTTAAACATAAACACAAACATGCACACACGGCGGAACACGCGACAAACGACCAGGCTCAATCACCACAACATATTTCACATGGACAAACACTTACCACGAGACATGACCACAAACGAAGGAGAAAGTAAAAGGAGACTGGCGGCTTCCGAAAGATGGCTGGTTATTCTGTGACGGGCAGGGTGTGCGAACTAAAAGGAAGCGATCACGCCAAGTCTCAGAGAAAAAGAGGGGTTTAATAATTAAAGTGCGCAAACCAAAACCCGTGCACTGCTCCTAATCAAGGATACAATAACCAGCAGTCAACTGGTACACAGACAAGGCATATATAGACAGACAAACGGCCATCAGGTGAGGGAGCTAATGAGCCCCCGCCCACCTGAGGGACGCACACAACGTAACAACAACAGGACAACTGCCGCTGAGCCGGAGGCGACCGGTAGGGGGAGCCTCCCACACCATGACAGAAACAAGAGTTGACGTGTCTACATTTTTAGCCTGGGCTTAACTACTAACTACTATTCACTACTAAACTTGTGTGTGTACTTCAGTAATCTAATTGCCATTTACTTCTCTGCACCACTGCTGAACATGCCATGTTACCAGTTACATTTGAGGTTTAAAATGATGTCGGGCCAGGTTGAAATCAGGTTTTTCTTAAAGAGAGGAAGCTGTTCTTTATGATGCATTTGAGTTTTGCCTGGCCCGAGACCTTAGAGGCATACAACAAGCCTCTGAAATCGACCTCCTGAACCATTTCATCTGTGCGCATCTACTCAATAAGCCATATTGCCAGGTAGATTTGAGGCAAAAATTATGTTGGGCCAGGCTAACCTCAGGTTTTTCTTACATATACGAACCAGTTATGTATGATGCATGTTCTATTTGTCTGGCCCGACACCTTAGAGGCATGCGGCAAGCCTCTGAAATCGACCTCCTGAACAATGTCATCTGTGCGCACCACTGCATGTGCCATGTTTCCAGATAGATCTAAGGGTTAAAATGATGTTGGGCCAGGCTAAAATCAAGTCAAGGAGCAACCTGTTCTTTATGATGCATTTGTTATTTCTTTGGCCCACCATCAATAAGGCCTTCAATAAGCCTCTGAAATTGCCCATTTAAATCCATTCACCGATATGCCCACTGCTCAATATGCCATGTTGTGTGCTGGTATTTCTTCTTCCGGTTCATTTGTGTTCTAGAACAGAATTTCTGTGTTTTTAGTTTTCAAATCTAAGAATATGTTTCTAAGAATATGCTTTCCTTACGTTAGAAATGCTGACGAAATCGGTTATCATGTACAAATTGAGTACAATTGGAATGACTTGAAATAGAAACAACTTTACAAAAGGAATGCTTTCATTATATTTTAATATTTTTTCTACATTCACAAAATGCATCGTGAACACACCCTTTATGAATAAGGAACCAACTTCAGCCGCCGAATAAGGATAATAATAAGTAACCAGACGAATCACGACACGTTGAAACAAACATCAAATATGTTATGATATTAGATGTATGTGAACGGGCCCCGAGAAACACAAGACAACTTTAATTTGAAATCGTTTACTGAGATTAAATTAACAAAGAAACTGGAACAAAATATTTCTCATGAACCTAAAAGTCCAGGCTCTTAAACTGCTTAGAACGAATCAGAAGAGATATTTAGCGAACACATAAGCAATGAAACAACGAGGCTATGAAAGCATTAACAGTCATCGTAGAAAACTATAACCAAGGCAGGACGCTTGCTTACTGTGCAACAGGAGAGTTGAATCAAATTAAATATCTAATTCGGGAGCTTGACTGGTCATATTAGGTTTGCTCATGTGTGATATCAGCCTCTTTGAGTTTGTTTGTCCACATCTCTACCGCGCTTAAACTGTCCGTGCTTTGGCAATTCACAGTAAAGCTTAAACATCGACGCGCAAATATATGAGTTGTTATTGTAATAGAACACGTTGGAAAATATGTTTTGACCGTATAAAGTGTAGACTAATATACGAACGTAATAAAATACATTTTTGTATATAGTGACAGTTCTGTAAATGCAAATATATACTTGTACAAATACTTGTATTTGGTTTTACTGAACTCTCACTATATTGTAACGCCGGGAGCGGCGGAGAGTTGCGAGGCGGACACAAATGCTGAGAAGAGCGAGATTTATTAAAGGGCAATCCAAAAGCAGAGTCATTATACCGGGCATGGGTCAAAACATCTAGGGAGTCCGACATCGAAACATAACCAACACGTACTGACATAATTAACAAAAGTAACAGGTAAGACAGAACACGATAACACCAGAATCAACCAGGAAATAAGGACAAATCTCAAGACAAAACAACCAGCGACATCTCAGACCAAACAAAGGGATTAAATAGAACAGAACTAATACAAGACACCTGAATACGATAACGAGGGGCAGGGTACAAAACAGGAGGCGGGACTAAGAAACACATGGCTATCACAACAAAACAAGCACGAATGACAGGAGGAGGAGGGCAGAACGTAACAGTACCCCCCCCCATAAGCGCACAACACCCAGGGTGCGCAAACCAAACACGAACAGAACATCAACCAAACACATAAGGAAAACCAGAACCAGACAAACCAGACACACCAGGAACAGACAACGGACACAAACCAGAAAAGGATGACACCGGAAGGGAAGGAGGACCAAGGAGAAAAATCAAAAGCAGGGCGAGAGGCTAGGGTTAGACCAGGGACAGACACGGGAGTGGAAGACCGACACGGACGAGGGAACAAAACCAGAGCACGCAGGAACACAAGACTGAGGACGACGAGCAGGCTGACACGAGGGAGGAGGAGCAACATTACAAGAAGGGCGACGATGACCAGGGGAAGGCACAACAGGAGGACGAGGGAGATGAAGACCTAAAACAGACCAGGCAACCGACAGGGGAACTGGCACAAACACAGGAACAGACACCGGGACAGACACTGAAACAGGCATAGGGGCAGACAAAAACGGGACAGACACAGGAACAGAAACAGACACCATGACACGGGCAAAGACAATACCAGGAACAACAGAAGGCAAAAACAAAGGAGCAGAGTCCACAAAAGAGGGCGGGGAGGGCGGGGCACAAGGAGCAACAGGGGCAAAGTGCAGGGCGGGACATGGGGAACTTCGCAGGCGGGGACGGGCGGGTCCGAGGCGCTTTCGCAGGGCGGGATGGGCTGCGAGGGGCGACCCCCTTCTGGGTCGCAGGAACAGGCGGCGAGGGCGACCCCTTCCGGGTCGTGGGAACAGGCGGCGGCCCCATCCGGGTCGCGGGAACAGGCGGCGAGGGTGACCCCTTCTGGATCGCGGGCACAGGCGGCGGTCCCATCCGGTCGCGGGAACAGGCGGCGGGGGTGACCCCGTCTGGGTCGCGGAAACAGGCGGCGCCCCATCCGGGTCACGGGAACAGGCGGCGACCCCTTCCGGTCACGGGAACAGGCGACGAGGGCGACCCGACTGGATTGCGGTAACAGGTGGTGGTGACTCCTGGGCCTCCGGTGCTATAGCTGGCCTCTCCTGGGCCTCCAGCGCTATAGTTGGCCTCTCCTGGGCCTCCGGCGCCGAGCTGGCCTCTCCTGGGCCTCTGGCACTCGGGTTGGCCTCTCCTGGGCCTCCGGCACTCGAGCTGGCCTCTCCTGGGCCTCCGGCACTATAGCTGGCCTCTCCTGGGCCTCCGGCACTCGGGCTGGCCTCTCCTGGGCCTCCGGCACTCGAGCTGGCCTCTCCTGGGCCTCCGGCACTCGAGCTGGCCTCTAGCACACGGGTTGGCCTCTCCTGGGCCTCTAGCACACGGGTTGGCCTCTCCTGGGCCTCCGGCACTCGAGTTCGGCCACTACTCCCCCAAAAAAATTCTTTGGGGTCTCTAGGGAAGACAAGGTCGGTGGGATCAGAGGAGGTAGGTCAATTTCATCCCGGATAGTTGCCGTACCGGGGCTAACCATTGGGGGGCGCTGCGGCAGCAGGGCTCGTTCGAGGGGGCGTGGCTTTCCCCACTGAAGCTTGGACGAGCCTGGGAGAACATACAGACACAGCTGCCTCTCGGTTGCTTTCTCTGCGACGGCTCCGCCTGACACGAGGCATCGGGGAGCTCGCAGTGGCTTTTGAAAGCCAACCGAGGGTTGAGCAAATGCTCGTCTGCACATTCATCCCTTTCAGCCACGTCTTGCACTACAGGTCGCTCCTCCCTGTGGGCTGGTTGTTATGTAACGCCGGGAGCGGCGGAGAGTTGCGAGGCGGACACAAATGCTGAGAAGAGCGAGATTTATTAAAGGGCAATCCAAAAGCAGAGTCATTATACCGGGCATGGGTCAAAACATCTAGGGAGTCCGACATCGAAACATAACCAACACGTACTGACATAATTAACAAAAGTAACAGGTAAGACAGAACACGATAACACCAGAATCAACCAGGAATAAGGACAAATCTCAAGACAAAACAACCAGCGACATCTCAGACCAAACAGAGGGATTAAATAGAACAGAACTAATACAAGACACCTGAATACGATAACGAGGGGCAGGGTACAAAACAGGAGGCGGGACTAAGAAACACATGGCTATCACAACAAAACAAGCACGAGCGACAGGAGGAGGAGGGCAGAACGTAACATATATTCAAAAAGTTTTTTTTCAATACTTAAAAATGTACTTTTTAAAAAAATAAAATGTACTTTTTACAATAAAATTAATAAAAATAAATTAATAAATTTAATTTAATAAAATTTGATTTTAACTTTAATAAAATGATTTTTTGTACATAATGACAGTTCAGTAAAAGAAAAGACAAGTATTTGTACAAGTATGTATTTGCATTATTGTAACATTTGAACAGAGGCAGCAGGAGGCAGAGGTTGAGAACAGAACGCTTTATTCTCCATAACGGCTATAAATGAAACACTCAGGCCGTGAAGGCAAAATGAGAATGAGGCGTAGCACTCAGCGGGACAACGGCAGGCGGGACAGTGCAGCAGCGGCTTCTTCTGATAACGTCGGGCAGACGAGTGACTTCAGGGCGGGACGCAGGCGCAACAATGTGCAGCACTTTACTGCAAGACCTGTGGGCTTAAGTGCTAAGCAGGGTAATTGTGCACAGGTGTTAGTGCAGGGAATGTGACAGAGGGTGGTGGTGTGTGATGAGGGGGCGTGTGCTTTACCGGTTTGGGAGTGTTGCCATGACTACCTTTATGGGCACGCACCCTCTGGTGGCTTCCCTGCCGAGCCACCATGACAGAGTCCCCCCAAGGACCGCTCCAGCCGTCGCACCCTGGGACGCCCCGGACGTCGCAGAGCCAGCCTCTCCGGATGCTTGCGATGGAAGGTGGCGATTAAGGAGGGGTCCAGCACCTGGGAAGCTGGCACCCACAACCGCTCCTCAGGACCATAGCCCTCCCAGTCCACTAGATATTGCAGGGTCTTACCTCTGCGCCTCGAGTTTAGCAGCCTCCGCACAGTATAAGCCGGCCCGTCCGGCAGCAGCAACTGGGGGGGGGGAGTCCTCAGCTTCAAAGCAGATGTATGGAAGGTCCTGGAAACGCGGTGATCCCCAGGAAGGCTCACCCTATACCCTATACGTAACCGGGTTGAGGCGGCGAGTAACGATGTATGGGCCAACGTACGGTCACCGAGCTTACCTTGCGTGCCAACTCATCCGTCGCTGGTGGACACCCACACCTTGTCCCCGATGTTGTCCGACGGAGCCTCTGACCTCCTGCGGTCAGCCTTGAGTTTGAAATGTCTCACGGCCATTTTTAGGTGTTGGTGCTTGTCCGCCCATACTCTCTCGCTTCTCTTACATCACCGTTCGATTGTTGGCTGGTCAGAAGAGACCGCATTCCAGGGGTATAACGGAGGCTGCTTCCTGAATACGCACTCGAAGGGCGTCTGCCCCGTGCTGGTCTGGACGAGAGAGTTCTGTGCGTATTCGGCCCACGCCAGTAGCGAACACCAGACATCCTGATGCTCACAACAATACACACGGAGGAAACGTCCCAGCTCTTGATTGACCCGCTCCACCTGCCCGTTTGCCTGGGGATGTTAACCAGAGGTTAGGCTGACAGTGATGTTGAGCTTAGCCATGAACTCCCTCCACATGCATGATGTGAACTGCGGACCCCTATCAGACACAATATCCTCAGGCAGCCCGAATTGCCTGAAGATGTGCTTGAATAGGAGGTCCGCAGTCTCCCAGGCTGTGGGCAGGCCAGGTAGGGGAAGAAAGCGCACCATTTTCGAGAATCTATCCACCACTACTAGGATGGCGAATTCCCTCGGATGCAGGCAGGTCCGTCACGAGAAGTCTTTGGCGATATGCATCCCTGGCCACCAGTAGCACGCGCCCAGGAGCTGTGGCGTTTTAGTGGACCCGGGTGGCCCGTGCCCAGAGACGTGTGCGCCCAGCTGATGAGGGCGCTGCGCTGCGCAGATGGGACGTCCTTGCGATGCGGCGTACACCGAGCGGGTTGGCTGCCTCGATCGCCCTGTCCATCTCCCACTCCACCGCGCCAAGGAAGCAGGCTGATGGTAGGACCGGTTCCTTGCTCGTAGACTCCGCACTCCCGGGAACGAGCGAGAAAGGGCGTCAGCATGGAGATTTTTCTCCCTGGACTGTATGTTACCTGAAAACGTAATCGGGAAAAAGAACAAAGACCAGTGCGCCTGGTGGGCGTTGAGTCTCTTAGTACATTTCAGGTATTCTAGGTTCTTATGATCCGTGATTACCAGAAATGGATGTTGGGCTCCCTCTAGCCAGTGACGTCACTCTTCAAATGCTAACCGCATCGCTAACAGCTCCCGGTCACCGACTGCATAATTACATTCTGTGGGACTCAGCTTCTTGAAAAAAAGCGATGGGTTTAAGCGGGCTGTTCTTTGTGAAAGCACCGTCCCTATGCCCCGTTGAATGCATCGACCTCTACGATGAAGGGTCGCGAGGGGGTCGGGCTGATGTAATACAGGTGCTTCCAGAAGTGCTTGAAATGCCCTCTCAGCTTCTTTGGTCCAGTTCACCTTTTTAGCGCCACTGCGTAACAGATCTGTGAGGGTCTTTGCTATTTGGCTCGCCTTCGGATGAACCGCCTATAAAAATTCGCGAAGCCCAGGAAGTGCTGGTGCTCGCGCCGTATGTGAGGACGGGTCCATCTCATCACGGCCTCCACCTTGCTAGATTGTATGTGTACGGAGCCTGGCTGGATGGTATAGCCAAGGAAGTTCACTTCCCAGAGATGGAACTCACACTTCTTGAGCTTGCAATACAGCCGATTGCGCAAGAGAGTTCTTAACACAGCTCGCACATCACGCACATGTTTGTCCCAGGAACGTGAATAGATGAGAATGTCATCGATGTTGGTGACAACACATCAGAAATTCCCACAGGACCTCGTTGATAAACGCCTGGAAGAACGACGGCGCTGAGGCCAGGCTGTAAGGCAGGACCCGGTACTGATAGTGCCACGTAGAGGTACTAAACGCCATCTTCCACTCATCCCCTTGGCAGATGCGGATGAGGTAATAGGAGCTGCGTAGATCTAACTTGGAAAAGAAATTCGCTAGCCTTAGCTGCTCCAGTGCGGAAGGCACTAAAGGCAGCGGGTAGGAATAGCCTACCAACAGGGAATTGAGCCCTCGATAATCTACGCATGGCCTCAAGCCGCTGTCTCTCTTCTTCACAAAGAAGACGCTTGCTGAGGCCGTCGAGGTGTAGTCTTGAGTTAATGCCTCCTTCACATACTGTTGCATGACTTTTCCTCCTCTTGGGACAGAGGGTAGATACGCCCCCTAGGTGGCACGCTACCTCCCTTCAGTTCGATGGTGCAATCCCATGGGCGGTGCGGTGGTAATTGTTTGGCTTTAGCGGAGCTGAAAACCTCGGCCAGATCTTTGTACTGCAGGGGGATTGTGTGGTGGCTCGCCACATTGGGGCTCTCTATAGTGGTCGAATGCAACCTGATAACCCCTCTGCATCTCCCACGCCAAGAGGACGCGGCCCAGCGTGTTATTCTCCCAGGAGGGGCTTGTGTAGGGCCTTTATGGACCACCTACCACCTAACATGAACAACTTCACTAACTGATGCTCAGACTCAGTGGATCCATGTTGTTAGATTAGAGGGGGCGTGTCTAATGTAGGCAGTTTAGAAAGTGTCAGGATGTGTTGGTTCAATCCCATTAAAAATAACAGTCTTCATATTTCATGACTTTTCTAATTTGATGGACAACTGGAAGAGCATAAAATTGTCATGATGATATGTTTTCAATGTGCTGAACACATATTACACACATTGGTGCTGTGTAAAACACATCTGTCTGCAGGGGTGTATGAAGTTTTTCAAAAGTGAACAAACCTGGCAAAACACCAGATAAAAATGAGGGCACAAGGGTTGTGCATGATATGGCTGACTACATGGGGATATTAGTACATGTGATCATTTTTGTACATCTTACGTCCTGAGTGAGGACCTGCTCAAAAGGAAGGTTACGATGTTGGGGACACTGAGAAAGAATAAACCAGAGCTTCCGCTGAACTTCTTGCTGTCAAGGACAGGACGGTAACATCTTCAGTGTTTGCCTTCACTGATAAAGCAACTGTGATGTCCTATTGCCCCAAGAAAAGAAAAAAATGTCCTGCTGCTCAGCACCACACACAAAGATGCTGCCCTGAGCAGAGAAGACAAAAAACAAATGGTGCTGGACTACAATGTAACAAAGGGAGGGGTGGACAACCTGGACAAGGTCACAGACACATACATCTGAGACAAAGGGAGGGGTGGACAACCTGGACAAGGTCACAGCCACATACAGCTGAGACAAAGGGAGGGGTGGACAACCTGGACAAGGTCACAGCCACATACAGCTGTCCACTCATGACTGCCCACTGACCTTTTGTCATCTTCTTCTGCTCACATCATTCATGTGAGCCTGTGATATGGTGTGAAATAACCAAGGACTGGAACAGGGAAACTGAGCTGAAGGAGGATTTTCCTGGAGCAGCTTGCTAACGCACTGGTGAAATGTCAGACTGAGAGAAGATGGTGCTTTTACAAGAGCATCAACAGCTGCTGCAGCTACTGTGAGGACAGACGGACAGAGACAAACGCCCCAACTCCTCCAATGGTACAAACCACAGAGACAAACACCCCAACTCCTCCCATGGTACAAACCACAGAGACAAACACCCCAACTCCTCCAATGGTACAAACCACAGAGACAAACACCCCAACTCCTCCCATGGTACAAACCACAGAGACAAACACCCCCAACTCCTCCCAGAACTGTTCTGACTATGTGACTGATGTTGTTATTATGATTTTCTGTTTCACATTGGTGAATTTTCAAACAGGTAAACAACCCCCCAAAACACATGCCAAAAAATCCTGAAAAAGCAACAACAAAAAATAGAAAAAAAAAAAAAATAGATAGTCTTTAACAATCTAATTCTGATGATCTGAGAACAGGGGAGCACAATACTGCCACCTGCTGACACACATGACTGTGAGTGGATGTGGTGGAGTGTATTTTTCATGAAAGACATGTACATCTTTATACAATTATTCAATCCGTTATGGTAAGAGTGTCTGCACTGGTAATATGTGCAAGCGTGTGTGGACTGTTAGTATTTGTAAGAGTGTGGACTGTTAGTATGTGTAGGAGCTTCTCAGGGGTGTGGTGAGGGGGCACTGTAGACCAGTAGAATTTTCCATATTGAGACCTTCTACCAGTCAAGACCAGTGTACCACAAAGCTACACATCTTAATGCAGCTCACACACTTCCTGCTTCTGCGTGACCTCATCTGTCCTGATCCATAAGAATGTGTTTGTCCCTCCTGGAGACCAAAGCAGCTAAACTGGTTGTGGGTAAAAAGGCAATGAGACTGAAGCGAAACTTTTAATATGATGATGGACTGGATACCAAGAATGTGGAAACTTCAGTGGCAACACACACACACACACACACACACACACACACTACAGTCCATCTCTCTGTCTGTACCTTTCTACCTCTACCCCTCTCTCTACCAGTTTTTGTTTATCTAATGAAATGCAGATAAGTTTAAGACTTCGAACTTTCATTACTTGAAGCCTTGAAGTGGAGTGAAGGTTATTGTAATATTTCTTGTATGGCCTTGGTGTAATATATACGTGGGGAACTGTGTTCACAAGACAACACAGTACAATTGAACAGGCAGTGCAGGACAGGAAATTGTTCACACATAGGTCAATTATGATTCCAAATAGGTCAATTAAATGTATCTATGTATGTTCGCTAAATTATAGTACAATAACCACACACTGTACTACTGAGCTCAGAGTACAGTAAACACATAATAATTTATGTCACACAGGACAATATGATACAAAAAATACATTTTATACAGAAAAATACAGAAAAAAACATGTCTTGGTCATTTACATGCTGAATGAATGATCAGCCCTGTTTATTCAGAGGGGTGTTGGTGGTTTTGCCAGGGATGTGGGTGGTATTTGTTCAGAAGGATGGAGTTGTGTTTATTCAATGAGATTGGGTGGTGTTTAATCAGAAGGATGTGGGTGATTTTTATTCAGAGTGATGGGGTTGTGTTTATTTAGGGGGAGGTGGTTGGTGGTTATACAGAGGGATGTGGGTGGTGTTTATTCAGAGTGATGTGGTTAGATTTTATTCTGAGAGATGAGGTGGTGTTCATTCTGAGAGATTAGGTGGTGTTTATACAGAGGGATGTTGGTGGTGTTTATTCTGAGGTGAGGTGGTGTTTATTCTGAGAGGTGAGGTGGTGTTTATTCAGAGAGATGAGGTGGTGTTTATTCTGAGAGGTGAGGAGGTGTTTATTCTGAGAGGTGATGTGGTGTTTATTCAGAGAGATGAGCTGGTGTTTATTCTGAGAGGTGAGGTGGTGTTTATTCAGACAGATGTGGTTGGTGAAGGGCAGCATGTTGTTAATGGTTCTGTCAGGGGAGAAGCTGCTCCAGAACCTGTCAGAACTGTCTTGGATGCTGAGAGACCTTGAGACAGAAATATGGATTTATTTTGGTCATTCAGCATAAACGTGTCTTAAAAGACAATACACAATAATACACACACATGCATAATGAATATGAGTGTCTGACTGTTTATTAAGAAGAATGTGAGTGAAGTTTAGAGGTATGTGTGGTGTTTTGAGATGAATGTGGGTGGTGTTTATTCACAGGTATATGGGTGGTGTTCATTCAGAAGGATGCGAGAGAGAGACACTCGTGTTCAGTGTCCACTGCAGGGTTTTGTGATCTGAGATAATGCAGCTTCCACACTAGACAGTGAAGCATGTGATCAGTGACTCCTCTGTAGAGAAGCTGCAGTACTGACATGGAGATATGAGTGTGTGTTGGTGTGAAGAAATGCTGCTGTAGTCCTGGATGATTAACTTTTCTACCTGAAGACTCTCAGAATGACCTCAGGAAAAGGTAACACTGCTCTCAGCTTTATGGGGGATAATATCACTGCTGTAGATGACTGTGGATCTGACTTACAGTATGACACACATGGTCAGACAGAAGGAGGCTGCACAGGACACTCAGTGAAGCAAGGAATGTTAAGACAGGAAGAATAAGAAGATGGATGCATTACATTTTTTGACTGTTAAATAAAATATTTGGCTTGAAAGTCAGTATGAAACAAATTTTCATTCATATAGACACTGGAGATAATTACTTAGTAAGGCCATGATTATATATTAAAATGGCTGATGAGGAAGATGTTGAGGTTTAAATCAAATAGATGTGTAACAAACCTCAGGATGTCAAACAGACCTTAGACTGCAGAATATCAACAAGCTGCAGTGGTCAGAACAGTAACTCCCTACTTACACAGGAATGAATCTAGAACTAACCACACAAACACACACTGGTAAATACTGTGTGTGTTAACATGAAGTTCTATCATTAGACCTGCAGACCTGCTGCACATTCACTACAAGTTCAGTTCCAGACTTGGAGAGACACAGCAGCACAATATTTGCAACTAGCTATACAGACAAACTATATAGTATAGTTTGCTAGCTATACAGACAAGAATCCAGTTATGATCAACTGCTGTTTTGATTTAATTGCATCCTGTTATTCTTCTGTTTAATTTCAAATTTCACAAGGAAACAATGAATTTCACAAGGAAGTTCAAACAAAGAAGTTAATTGATGTAAATAGTTTTTGGTCAATTCTACCTACTACTGGTTTATACACATTGTTGCTAGTTTACTATGTAAACCTGCTCTATGGCTGTACCTGCAGGTTACTGTCATGTATAGCTCCGCCCCATTCCTGTCTTGTGTTGTGTGCTTTAGTTCCTCCTTTGTTTTTGGTTTCCTTTGTTTACCCTTCTGTCTGCCACGCCCCTGTACCTTGTGTCCCCACTTTTGATTACCATTTCCAGCTGTATCTTGTTTAGTTCCTTGTTTTACCTCTGTATTTATTCCCTGTGTTTGCCCTTCACTGTTGTCGGTTATTGTACCTTTCCCTGCGAATCGTGTACCCAAGCGTATTCCTCGTATGCTGTGTTATCTAGTGCATCTTAAGTATCCTAAGTATCTTAAGTATTAGGTTTCTGCCATTTGTGAGTTTTCTGTGCTTTTGCTAGTTGTTGTCATTTTCCAATGTAGCCTGCTCCTAGTCCCAGCTCTGTTAGTTATTCCTGGTATGTAAATAATGCTAATTATTTGAGTTCTCTATGTCTATTGTTCTTGGTGTTTCCCTTTCCTTAGTCCCAGTGTTGTTTAGTAGTAGTGTCTGTATATTATTTGTTGTTTGGTTTAGTTTTATTTTGTGTGATCTCTGTGGTCGTGTAGTCTGGCCGTTAGTATTCTTTTATTAAATTGTATCTCATGTACTTGCATCCAAACCCACCTCAATCCTAATATGACAGTTACCAGTTCTTTGCTATTTTGTACTTGGACAATGATAAAGTGTTTTAGTGCCAGTTCATCTAGGCCCACCAGACATGCTACTCTTCTGACGCAGCTCATCCTTATCTACAGGCCCGAGACCTTCGGAGTTGTCTGCCCTCAACTCACAAGGAGTGTCACACAATTTACTACTAGAAAGAGCAGAGAGGGAGAGAGAGAGAGAGAGCCTACAGGCCCACAAAGCATACAGTGATCAACAACTCCTAGGCCTAACATATGTTTAATGTATCTTAATAAAGTGATTTCACGTCTACTTTATACTATCAATACCTATATGCATCTTAATGAATCTGACGACAGAAAGACAAAATATGAATTTTCTTTCAGGGATGAAGCTGATCTGTGCAATATTGGTGATGTTCTCTGGAACTATGGAGTCCAAATCAGGTATTTGTGTGTGTGTGTATTGTGCTTTATAGCATCAATATTTTTTCTTCCTATGGTTAGCCCTCCGTAAATCAGCATAATACAGAAACCGAGGATGTGATTGCACAAGATATTTATTTCATTTACATGAGCAGGCAATACTTCATGATGAAGAACTGAAGCAGAGCTGTATGAAAAGGTGGAGGTGGGGGCTGGGGGTAAATAGTAGAACAGGTGTGGCAGTATAAAACTCAGGAGAGCATTCTATGAAAACATATAAATACATTTGACAAGCCAGACCATCTCCTGGATGCTTGTATGGGGTGGGTAACGCGAAAGGCTCGTCTCGCCTTGTCGCGCTATTTCTCGGGCAGCCATTGGGACAAAGAGGGACAATTAGTTCTGTATGGAATATGTTAGACAAAGGAAATGTAAACATTTCTGGAGTGTGGCAGCGACTCCGGCAATTAAATTATTACAGCCTAGCTAAAGGGCAGAACCAGAAGGTAACACAGACTTGGGAGCATCCTGAGACACTGGCATCCATCCACTACACCGTCGCAAACTTGAGTGACCACGTGCAGTGATAGGATGACAGCACCAGTGCCCCAGTTTTCCATAAAACCCTTTGCCCATGAACCCCTGGATCTGTTGCCTTATCTAAAGGGGGACATTAATTACCAAATGCTAGATCAAACAAATAAGTTTTCAACCTAGACTTAAAGATTGAGACTGTGCCAGAGTCCCGGACACATTCTGGAAGATTATTCCATAGTTGGGGGCCTTTAAGAAAAGGCTCCTCCCCTGCTGTTACCTTATTAATTGATGGAACTAATAAGAGGCCAGCACCTTGGGATCGTAGTGGACGCGGGGGTTCATAATAAGAGATAAGCTCTTGGAGGAAGTCAGGAGAAAGTCCATGCAGTGCTTTATAAGTCAATAGAATAATTTTAAAATCAATACGGAATTTTACTGGGAGCCAGTGCAGGGCCGATAAGACTGGACTGATATGTTCAAATTTCCTAGTTCTAGTTAGAACTCTGGCTGCGGCATTTTGAACTACTTGAAGTTTATTTATATTCCTATTTGAGCATCCTGACAGTAACGAGTTACAATAATCTAATCTGGAGCTAACAAAGGCATGTACTAATTTCATGCTGGGATAATGCATTTCTTAACTTGGCAATGTTACGGAGATGTGGAAAAGCTATCCTAGTAGTATTATCTATGTATTTATCAAATGATAGGTCAGAGTCGAATAAGGCCCGAGATTTTTGGCTACCAAGCCAGGAGTAATGGGGTAATCTGCAAGATTTAACATTAGATCTGGTATTTTCTGTCTTGTGGCCTTTGGGCCCAGAAGGAGAACCTCCGTTTTGTCACCATTAAGGAGGAGGAAGTTTAGCGACATCCAACATTTAATATCACTTACGCAGGCCTCAATTTTTCCTAATCTGGATTCGTCATCAGGTTTGGCTGATATATAAAGTTGGGTGTCATCTGTATAGCAGTGAAAGTTGACACCATGTTTATTTATAACTATTCCTAATGGTAACATATATAATGTAAATAATAGTGGTCCTAGGATGGAGCCTTGCGGGACTCCATATTTCACTTCTGAGTGTTTGAGGGAATATTATCGAGCTCTACAAACTGATAGCGATTGGTTAAGTAAGAGTTAAACCATGAAAGGGCTGTACCCGAGATTCCAACCCAGTTTTCTAACCTTTCTAGCAGGATCTTGTGATCTATTGTGTCGAAGGCTGCACTAAGATCGAGAAGCACTAAGATACATAACCTTGATCAGAGGCAAGAAGGAGATAATTTGTTACTTTAACTAGGGCTGTTTCAGTGCTGTGGTGGGGCCTACAGTATCATCAACATCACATTATATGGTTATTGAGGAGATTCCAGTACAGTAGGCAGTTTGTCAGAGTCCACTTACAGTGACTGACATCAGCGAAGGGGAATATGAGCCAGTTTTGGATGATTCTAGTTCTGAGTCAAGATGTGAGACGGTAAAAAAGAGTGAAGAACAAAACCAGGAAGGGAACAAAGGCAGGTGTAAATAATTATCAAAGAAAACAGAATGTCAGAGGCAGGAATAGAATCTGGAGATGCAAGGATAATGATTACCAAGGGTTCCCACCTATGTTCATGGGGAATTTTGGAGGTGAAAGCGCAGGGTGAGGTACACATTGAGTTATTCTCCAGTCTGTTTCGAGACTTCACTTATAGATGAGACTGTTTAGAGGTATTTCATACAAGGAAATAGGTGTGGAATAACCTGAATGTTTTCACGTCACGATTGCAGGTTCACACATGTATAGGCCCTATAGGCCTAAGCAGCCCAACAGGGTGTTTTGAGCAAATGTTTGACCTTTGATATGAATGTATGAAGTGTTTTCATTCATTCATTCATTCATTATCCGTACCGCTTATTCCCCGCTAGTCGAGTCACGGGGGCTGGAGCCAATCCCATCATCTCCGGGCGAAGGCAGTTCGCCAGTCCACCACATGGCCAACATGCACACACACACTCACACCTTCGGGCAATCTAGAGTGACCAATCAACCTAACATGCATGTCTTTGGACTGTGGGAGGAAACCGGGTACCGGAGAAAACCCACGCAGGCACAGGGAGAACATGCAAACTCCACACAGAGCAGCCCAGACCGAGAATCAAACCCAGACCGCCTTGCTGTGAGGCGACAGTGCTAACCACCACACCACCATGCTGCCCCCAAGAGATCCAAACATGGCAAAATGTATTGGGTGGCAAAATGTATTGGCAAAAATAATTCAAATCATAGAACTAAATCACATGCTGAGATTAGCTTTATGTGTCTGTTTGCTAAGTGTTTCATTTACGCAAATGTTTTTCAGAAGGTTCCAGTATTTGGCCAGTAGATGAAGCCAAAGTACTACCATACAGATATTACAGCGATGAAATAGGACATTTTAGTGAAATAAAGGTTCATTCCTGGTCAGGCAGTATACTTTTTTGTTATAAGATGTAATTACAAAGTTATTTGGCTCATTGGTCTGAATCATACAAGACTTATTACTTTTTTGTATTCTGCATGACAGGATTGCAGCATTAGTTTTGATGATTTTAGAGGTTTTTGTGCCCCCTGACAGGTCAATTTGAGCCAAACTTGGCACACATCACAGGAACCTCAATCCATAACTACATTTCAAATTAGGAGTTGATCACTTACATGGTTTATGAGTTATAGCAATATATGTCATATATGGCATGGCCTCAAAGATATAATGAAAAAATGGACCAACCTGAAATTCTAAAAATCCAACATTTTTTTTTTTTTGATAATTATTTACCAAGAGATTGGAACAACAAAGACATTGTATATAGAAACAAATCTTTATTTTACCCTCTATGGTTTTTTCACAATATACTCTTGGTACAACAGTTATTTAACTCAAATGGCTCTCTACTGACATATCAAGAATTTACTCTTAATGAAATACAATGTTGCACTGTTATAAATGCTATCCCTGCATCCATTATTACCCATCGACCCAACCAATCTTGAAATAGGGAAAATTTGTTTCTCTACATCACGCAATAGTAATCATCATATACACTCAGTTTCAGAAAGATGTTGTATCTACTCCATATGTAGTGGCCTATTGGAACAACATCTTTAACAACCTCGATTGGAAAGAAATCTGGACCTTGCCAGCAAAATCACACATAATAAAGTGAAAGAAGTATTTTTTAAAATAATTCCGTTTTCCCATCAAAAAGTTTTTTACAAGGGTTTATAAAGGACATGGAAGCGAATTGCTCTTTCTGCAGAATTCAACCTGAGAACATTTCTCATTTATTTTGGTCTTGCCCCTTTTCTACCAAATTATGGGAAGATATCTGCAACAAGTCTAGTACCTGTACTGAACCACATTTAACCCTCTGCTTTGAGCGTGTATTGTTTGGCTTCACTGACTATCCATTTGTGGGGAAAAAAAATATATAATTAAATTTGTTATATTGTTTGTCAAATAGCACATTCACAAATGTTTCTTTGTGTATGTTAAAATAAGCGCGTGAGAGCATTTTTGCTCGCGCGTGAGAGCATTTTTGCTCGCGCGAAGTGATTTTCCGCGCCCGCGATTTTTGACACGGATATGACGTCATAGGCAAACCTGTTGGACACGTCAACTGGGGAGTTGTGTTCTGGTTGGCTAGCGTTGGCGTTAGCGTTAGCTGCAGCCCTCGCTCTCCGACTATGCCGCCGAGACGTCACCCATGCGCCGCGCTGTGAGGGCTCTAACACCGGAGTCGCGGAGGCACTAGCTCTCCCTGGCGCGTCCACAGCTACAACTGACTCTTGACTCTTAATAATGAGTGGACGCGGTGCTCTAAACTTTCCACTTTGCCGCGAGGGAAGTGACTAACTGGCACCTATTAGAAATGCTATTACTATTATTATCAGCGGCGAAAGGGGCTAAACTAAACATGCCACACTCCGAACAGGCAAACAAACCAGCACCAGCCATAGATAAATAAAAAAAACTTACCGCGTTTAGCCGAAATTTAGGAACTTACGCTAGCAGGTTGTCGTTGTGTCAGGAACAAGCAGCCGCTCGCCTCGACTGTGGAAAAACTATCTGTGAAAGTGGTCTAGGAAGGCAACAGTTACGAACAGTAGGGAAATAGTAATCACAAATTAGAAAATAATCGTAAAGTTAACGTAATCGTAAAATCAGAAGAAACACTCCACAGCAGCGTCAGTATCATCAGGGCTCTATGTGAAGTGCTAATGGATTAGCAAAGAGTATTTTACAATTTATTGTGTATAAGTACAATTGTGTTCTGTATTTTTTCAGAGACCTTGGTGGTAGTTGGTCCAGCTGCTTCTCTTTTAGTTGATCCTGGTGAAGACCTGGTTCTGCCCTGTTCTATACAACCAGGTGTCAGTGCTGTGGACATGACAGTGGAGTGGCTCAGACCAGATCTGACTCAAGCAAACAGACTAGTGCATCTGTATGAAGGTCATGAAGACAGAAATGAAGATCAGATAGAGTCCTACAGATGGAGGACAGGCCTGTTTAATGAAGAGCTACAGAAAGGCAACATCTCACTTAAACTCTCAGCAGTCCGACCTTCTGATAATGGACTTTATAAGTGTTTAATCAAATCACAGTCCTGGTATGATGACATCACACTTCAAGTCGCAGTCAATGGTGAGAACCATCACAGTTTCAACAATGATATCTCCATCCATCATCTGTACCGCTTAATCATGGTAGTCGGGTCACGGGTGGCTGGAGCCTATCCCAGCATCTCTGACCAACAATTCAGCACCAGTGTCTTGGAATGAGCTGCTTATCAGGGCTACTGAGCAGGTGTAGCTCATCTGGCTTCATTAGATATAGACTTAGATATTAGATTGTTTAACGTAACCCATATTTTCATGACAGCTGTGAATGCTGTATTGGTATTCTGTTTTCCAGCTGAAGCAGACACTTATGATGCTTTTCCATCAGTCCTGAAGACATTATTACATATGCAGAGACATTGTATAGTGAGGAACTAAAGTTCTGAAATACAACTGTTTGCTGAGGGTGCATTTAAAATTGTTTGTGTATATTGAGAAAGAATTCATATATAACATTACACCTTTCCCAAATTATATTTGTTTTTTAAACAAATTTAAGCACAATTCAATAGATTAGTATGCCTTTTTTACTATTAAGAACATGCATTTAGTTAGGTGTGTCTAAACTTTTGACTGGTAGTGTACATGCTAGGTGTAATGTGGGATAAGTAGTGGAGGATGGACGCAAATGCAAATCTTTGATGGAGGACAAACCAATACATGACAACCAGAAAAACATCTAACATATAAGAACAAAGCACTACTGAAAGTAATAACACAATATATGTAACAAAAACCCTAACACACAAAAATGAAAGAGACGTGAACATATGTACTCAAAATCAAATGAAACCTGAACAATCTTAACCACAAGAAACTCATACAGTACTTACAATGACCAACAAACGTGAAGGGCAAAACACAGGGTTAATATACAAGACTAACAAGGAGCTTAACAAGACACCGCTGGCAATAATCAAAGGCAGGATAACAACAGGGGCGTACACTGAAAACACAAGATAAAACTAAAACAAGGAAAGGACAGGAGGGAAAAACAAAACCTAAACATAAAGATTGACAAGTGGGGGGCGGAGCTACACGTGACACTAGGTCAGAGCAACACATACTCACAAGCATCAAGCTAATACGAAAATACACCCACAGTTCTTGAGGAGACTACACAGAGACAAAAGTACCATTATGATGTCATACAACCTCATTATTCTGAAGTGCTGAATCTTCTCTGCTCTCCCACCTGTCCGTCTCCCAAATCAGTGGCCGATGACGCAGCATTAATCTAGAAAGATAATACACAATTTTATGACAGCTGTCACCTGTGCATAAAAATAAGATCCAACATCACCCATGACCAATACTGCTTCCGTGTATCTCTTGAACTGTTTATATGCAGTGTTCTCTATTATTCTCTCAGAGTAGTAGATCTATTTCTTAATGACTTAAATGAAGTGACTTGAAATGAAGTACTTAAAAGGGTAATAATAATAATAATAATAATCTTTATCTGTGTAGCGCCTTTCATACATACATGCAACTAAAAGTGCTTTCCAGATTAAATAGAAGAAAACAAACATAATAAAATAATAATATAAAATAATGAGGTAGTAAAATAACATTTTGTTGAAGTTGTCTCTTGTAGTCACTAGAGTATTCTAAACATTTATTGTCATGCACTGTAACTATACCAGCACTGATACATGCCTGACATGTAATGTATAACTTTTACTGACTTGTTATTTTTCTTTATTATTTCAGTGCATTTAAAGCTAGTTGGTCCAGCAGCCCCTCTTGTTGCTGTAGCTGGTGAAGACCTGGTTCTGCCCTGTTCTCTACAACCCAGCATCAGTGCTGAAGACATGAGATTGGAGTGGACCAGACTGTATCTGAGAAAAACACTAGTGCATCTCTATGACTATTATGAAGACATGACTGATTGGCAGATAGAGTCTTACAGAGGGAGGACAGGCCTGTTTAAAGAAGAGCTACAGAAAGGCAACACCTCACTGAAACTCTCAGCAGTCCAACCTTCTGATGAGGGAGTTTATAAGTGTTTTATTCAGTCCTTTGGTTGGTATGATGACATCACTGTTTATGTTGAAGTGAGAGGTAAGAGCTCCATCATTGTAGTTTATTATTATGATATGACCTAATTAATTATAAGGAACTAATAAAGTGGAAAGAATTATAGAAATTAGTTATTATAACTCAATGACTACCACTACAAAGTGTTAGAATGTATTTACATTTTTTAACATCTGAAAATTTCCTTCTTATCAGGATTAAGTGTTAAAATGTATAAAATAGTTTTTTTTTTACAATTAATGAGGGTTGTAGCCTTTTATAAACATACATCAGGCAAAGTTAATACATTTAATTAGGCATACATACAGTATGTTGTACATACACATGTGTTTGGGGGGTATTATTTACCTGGGTTTGGGTTATGCTATATTATGAGACATTAATCCATCATTCTGGATGGTCAGTGGTGAAGGTGGATGAGGAGGGTGTGGATGGTCAGTGGTGAAGGTGGATGAGGAGGGGTGGATGGTCAGTGGTGAAGGTGGATGAGGGTGTGGATGGTCAGTGGTGAAGGTGGATGAGGGTGTGGATGGTCAGTGGTGAAGGTGGATGAGGAGGGTGTGGATGGTCAGTGGGGAAGGTGGATGAGGGTGTGGATGGTCAGTGGTATATCTATGTTAGAGGTGGGTAGACTGAACTAGTCCTGATTAAACTGTTTATCTGGTCTGTATTTCAGGAAAAGGTTTTCACACATGGAAGATTGTTGTCATCTGCTTTTCAGTTGTTGCCGTTATTCTGATTGCATTTATGGTTTACATCTTGAAAGGTATGTTTTTAATGAATACTTTAAAGAATAACCCAGAATGTTACATATTATGTCCAGATGTGGATCACTCTGTGCATGTGTGGAGTCATAGAATTCTAAGACTTCTGGGAGACTCAGAATGTCATAAGATCAGCACCTGCCACTCAAAGAGCTACACAATGTCTGGTTGCAAAATCTGTGAGAAAACATTAAAGCATTATAAACCATTACTTTTACATATATAATTACATTTATCTTAGCTCAAACATAAGACAGTAGGGCTGCACAGGACTATACATTGAGATGGGCAGGAGTGCGAACTAAATAGGAAGCAATCACGGCAAGTCTCAGGGAAAAAGGAGGGTTTAATGAATAACGTGCGCAAACCAAAGACCCGTGACACGATCTGAATTAAGGATCAGTCAGCTGGTACAAAGACAAGACATATATAGACAGACAAACGACCGTCAGGTGAAGGGGATCATAGGCCCCGCCCACCTGAGGGACACACAACGTAACCATAACAGGACAACTGCCGCTGTGGACGGGTGACCAGCAGGGGGGCCCTCGTACCGTGACACATGGAATGAGGAAAAGGTTCTAATGTTCCAGCAGCATAGATACAGGGAGAAAAACAGTAGCTTCAGTGTTTCAAGATGAGTTGTGTGTGAATGTCTACTATTGACTCTGACTGTTGAGGAGTCTAATAGATTCAGGGAAAAACTAGAGTCTGGATTTCAGGTACCAGAATGCTACGGTGGGGCAACCAGAGGGTGAAGAGAGTGTGTGAGGGGGTGTGTGTGATCGTCCACAATGCTGGTGGCTTTGCGGATGCAGTGAGTGGTGTAAATGTCAGTGATGGAGGGGAGACGGTTACTGATGATCTTCTCAGCTGTCCTCACTATCAGCTGCAGGGACTTGTGATCCACGATATTGCAATTCCCAAACCAGACAGTGATGCAGCTGCTCAGGATAATAATATAATTCCTGATATAATTCCTGTAGTGCTAATATGTTGTGATCAGGTTGTTACTGGCTGTGAGAGTGGTGTTGAGCTACAGCTACACTTGAAAAAAGTCTGACCAAAGAAAACACACAAAAAACGAGGATCCAGTAACAAGTGGGGAGGAAAATGTATATAGGGCAAAATGTATCAAATTTTAAATGTTTTTATTTATCCCGGGATGGTTTAGAGATTATTTTTTATTATTTAAATGCCTGTTTTCAGATTTTTTTTCTTTCCGTAGAGAAAACCCTTTTGCCCTTTAGATTCTCAATTATGGGCATGACAAGTACTTGATCACAGACACATTCTGTGTTCTAGATTCCTGTCATTACAGAGGCAAAAATCCAGTGTAACGCCATCAAATCCCATTGTTAACTAATATTCATGAATGATTAAAGCCAAAAGCTGATTAATATTCATGAATGACTAATGTCAGATGGAATTTTAAACATCTAATCTAATCAAATCACTAATCACTCTTCATTTAAGGGTGTTTTGAAAGACATTAGTTCCTGTCTCTGTATTACCCTTAAACCCTTCCATTCTTTCTGTATAATTCCAGCTAAATCCTCAAAGAAGCAGCTTTCTCCTGCACATTGTTCAGTTGTATCCTACCATGTCTCCACTCACAGTATGTGAGGAATGAGTGGAACCTGAATAAATACAACACATCAATGGAGGGTTATAGGAGACTCATCCCAGCTGTCACCAACTGTAAAAAAGCCCGGTGAGTCATACATAACACTGTTACACAAGGAGATTTACTAAAGATAATAATATTGATGGATGAATGGACAGTGGACCACAAATTACATACCATGTAAATATATTATTAAATTAAATTTCAACCTAATATTTGTAGCGGGTCTGTGTGAATTTTGCCATATAATTTCAAGAAAACCAAGAACATTTCAGAAATTATGGACACCATAGACATAAACATTTTACTAGCAGTGCAATACTTGATATTGTAACCCAGATCATTCAGAATGAAAAGTTTGGAATTTTACTAAAAGGGCAGAACTCTGGTCCAAAATCCAGAAACAGTAGAAACAACAGAGAGTAGAATAAGGCAACATTACAGAGGGCAAAGACACAAAATCTTACTACACATCAACATCTCTTACAAATTGCTGCACACACTTTATCAGCTGGTAGAAGTAGCTGTTGCCTTCACAATAAAAGCATGCAATTGTATGCACAATGTAGTTATTTATGTTTGATTCCTGATTTCTCAGGGAGGCAGTCAAAGACACAGAATTCACAGGTCTGCTTTGACAGAGTTTTGTATTTACTCCTACTTTGCAGATTAACTGGCTGTAACCTCAGTGAGGAGTTTTGCAAATCGCTCACATCACCTCTACAAACAGAAAGATCCTCCCTGAAAGAGCTGGACTTCAGTTATAGCAATGTGCAGGAGTCAGGAGTGGAGCAGCTCTCTACAGGACTGAAGAGTTCACACTGTAAACTGGAAACCACACACACACACACACACACACACACACACACACACACACACACACACACACACACACACACACACACACACACACACAACACACACACACACACACACACACACACACACACACACACACACCCACACACACACACACACACACAGACAGTCCCGAGGGAGGAGGCAGGTACAGTATCAATACAAGCAGGGAGTTTTGCTCTGGACTAATTATATCCAAAACTAAAATGACTAGAAGTGCAGTCACTGAAGAAACCTATAATAAAAAAAAACTATATAAAACTAATAAATACACAATACAAATGTCAAAGATCTGAAATATTTTTCCTCTTCTGACATTCTTTTTTGCAGATTATCTGGCTGTAATCTCACCGTGTTGTCTTGCAAATATCTCACCTCAGCTCTACAAACAGAAAACTCATCCCTGAAAGAGTTGGACTTCAGTTACAGCAACTTGCAGGATTCAGGAGTGGAGCAGCTCTCTGCTGGTCTGAAGAGTTCACACTGTAAACTGGAGACACTCAGGTAAGTTTTATGTGAATTCATTCTTGAATGGAAATGCTAATATAACACAGAGCTTGATGAGGTAGGATGCCAAGGCACAAGCTTTCAGTTTAGAAGATTCTATTTTTAAACAGGGAACGGAACACACAAAACACTAGCAGAACTGGGTCAAGACAAAGACCGACAATAAACACACACACACTTAAATATACAGATGTCAAGAACACACATGTGCAACATGTACAATTGTTGAGACAAGAGACAGGTGAAACATAACACTGAGGAACTCACACACACATATACACACACACACACACACACACTGATGAACGCACACACACACACAGTCCAGCCCGATGGAGGAGTCGAGTGCAGCCAACGTGACAGTTAAACTCCAAATGGAATTAGGACAGTTTTACAATGGCTAGTACATCCTCTTATTTAAATGTTTCCAGTCATATTTTAACTAAAATTGTAAAACATTTTCTGTGATTCCACATCTTTTGACTGAACTACATTCTGCTCTGAATTTTCTCCTTTTCAGGTTAACTGGCTGTTATCTCTCCACGAAGTCTTGTGAATATCTCACATCAGCTCTACAAACAGAAAATTCTTCCATGAAACATCTTGATCTTAACAACAACAACAACCTGCAGGATTCAGGAGTGGAGCAGCTCTCTGCTGGACTGAAGAGTTCACACTGTAAACTGGAGACACTCAGGTGAGATTTCTGTGAATTCATTCTTGAATGGACATGTTAAGGTGTTGTAGCGGATATACTGATAATTATGAGTTGTGAAACGGGGCACCACCCTGATAATTCAGGGAAATATTTAATTGATAACTGTAATAGATGAAATAATGATATATCAGTCTCATTACCGAAGGTTTGAATTCTAAATGAATCCGCGCAGTGACCTAAGACCATCGACCAAATTATGTATTTACCAACGTAACCAGGTTAATGAATCGACAGAGGTATACGGTCAGCTGCGAGATGACTATTTAAATCGAAGCGCTAATGAGAGCATGGTTCTCCTTGGTAGCCGGCGCTTAGACGACGCGGTCACGTGATGTTGCTCAAGCTTCTTGGGAGTCGTGAAGAATAGAGAGTTGCAATAACTTGTGATCGTGTGAGCAGTAAAGAACTTCTTGACAAAACTTAAACAAAGACGAAGACGGGACGAACTGGACTTAAAACGAACTAACTTTCTGACTCCAGACAAACGCTTTTTAACAGGCTGTTTGGGGCGTGATCGTATTATAATTATTGGTCAACTATACGGTTAACCACTGGGCATTGATCACTTAATATTCATTAGCTCTGTCTGGAGAGGGGGTTCTCTTTGAGGGGGAGAAAGAGAGAGGGAGAGGAACCCCGATCCGGTGGGGGCACGGTCCTCCACACAAAGAAATTCCTAGCTCCGTAAGGAACTGATTCGTGTTACTTGATCTAATTAAACATTAGTTTGGTCCCTTGTGTTTCTAAGCATTGAGCCATTCCTCATTCTTGTTCTAGATGATAAATGACATATAATGTATTAGACAGACACGAATTTGATATTATACGTGAACACGTGGAGATGAAGACATCTGAAACAGTGGCGCTGTGACGGGCAGTAGGTGCGAACGAAAAGGAAGCGATCACGCCAAGTCTCAGAGAAACAAAGGGGTTTAATGAATAACGTTGCACATGACCCAAATTAAGGATACAATAACCAGCAGTCAACTGGTACATAGACAAGGCATATATAGCCAGACAACGACCATCAGGTGAGGGAGCTAATAAGCCCCACCCACCTGAGGGACGCACACAACGCAACATAAGTTTAAAATAGTGAAACACACAGGAATATATAGATGGGCATGCATTTCAGATATTATAGTCCAATGATACTGGACATACAAGAAAACATAGATATGCATATGTTTATAGCAGCATAACCTAAAAATACCTGAATATGCATATTTAAGACATTAAGGCACACAAGAATACATATGAATGAGGGGTGAGGGTTTCTTTTATTTCAGAGTCTTAAAGAGTTCGATGACGTGGACACCGGAGTTTTGAGGATGAAAGAGTCTTTTCCTTAGCTGTAAGATAGGCGAGTTCGGTATCGTTGGAATTCTCCAGTCGCGTTGTCTCCTCTCGGCTAAACGTTAGTCCAGTGTCCACAGTGGTGCAAAGTTATAAGAATCTTAAAAATATCCATACCTTTAGTCAATAATTTTAATCAGTAATGTCTAAGGGGTGGCCCCTTTTGCTGAGGCCTTGGTTAAGTCAGATAAGACTGAGTGGTGTGATTTACAACTGAGGTCCATTCTGAGTTCAGGGCTCTAAAAGAAAGCCAGCATGGTGGTGGAAAGACACTACAGTGTCATCTATGTCATCTCTTGAAAAATTCTAGAATACTAGAATATAATCTTTATTAATCTTTATTGCATTATTAATTACTGTGGTGATGCTGCATTAGCAGGTTTATCAACACCAAGTACTGCAGAAATATCACATCCTAAGCAGAAAGATGGTGGAGTTTATCTGGTTACAGAACCATCATGTATCTCTCACACTGTTACATCACTGTTTGGTTATGTGGTTAACTTAATATTGTCAGCAACTCCCTCTATCGCCACCAGAGGTCCTCCTCCCCAGAGTACTGAGATCACCATGGATACCACCTCACTTGCTCCTCATTGTATTAGTTGATGGCTTATTTAGATCTGCTTCACACAGCATTCATTGTGAAGTATTGCCACTCTTGTGGTTTGCATACCAAGTCCTGTCCTAATATCAGTGTTGTGCATGAACACGTTCATATCCCTTTTGCCACGTCCTGTTGTACCTCTGCTTGGTTTATATCTGCCTGCCTGGTTTTGACCTCGTTCTTATGGATTACTCTTTTGCCCTCATTAAACTTTTCTTACCAGAAAATGGATTCCTTTTGTCTTTGAGTCAGATTTGTATCATACTATCTACACCAATAACATTAAACATCTTAATATTTCCTCATCTACATCATCACACTATTTTTGTGATTCCACATCCTCTGACTGTACTGCACTCTGTACTGTATTTACTCCTTTACAGACTAGCTGGGTGTAGTCTCACTGTGAAGTCTTGTGAATATCTCACATCAAATATACAAACAGAAAACTCCCTGAAACATCTGGACCTTAGTAACAACAACCTGCAGGATTCAGGAGTGGAGCAGCTCTCTGCTGGATTTAAGAGTTCACACTGTAAACTGGAGACACTCAGGTGAGATTTCTGTGAATAAATTCTTATTTTATTTTTTGTAGTCATACTCCATAAACAGTGAACAAACTGTAGACTGTTTTGCTGAGACCAATATGATCAAAATTCTGTTGTCTTCCTTTATTCTGCTGTTACTATGGAGTCAGTTTTAACTTCCCAAACGCCACCAGGTGATTACCCACAGTGCCTTGTGCCTCCCCGTAGTTTGTGATGTAGTTCATTACATGTTTAATGTGTATATTCCCCTTTTGTGCTGTACATGTGATGTCTGGTTTATTTAGTTGGTCCCTTTTAGTTATTCTTTGTAGTTAGTGCATTAGTTACCATGTTGATGGTGAGTTTTGCTCATCTCCTCCCACTCCTGTGTAGTGGTGTAATAGAGCCCAGTATAGTCCGCCTGTTTACTGTGTGTGTGCCATGTTAAAGATTGAACTGTTTCAAATAAATAGCTGTTACTCGAGCATAAAATGTCTCCTGCGTCTTCTCTACCATCAGTGCTACACTTTTAAAGGCCTGAATATTTTCATCATCTGCAGCATCACTCTTTCTGTGTGATTTCAAATCTTCTGTTTTAACTGAACTGAACTATTTTATTTATTCCTCCTTTGCAGACTAGCTGGCTGTCATCTCACTGTGGAGTCTTGCAAGTCTCTCACAGAAATCTCCTCCCTGAAACATCTGGACCTTAATAACAACTACCTGCAGGATTCAGGAGTGGAGCAGCTCTCTGATGGACTGAAGAGTTCACACTGCAAACTGGAGACACTCAGGTGAGATTTCTGTGTAAAATGTAATGTAGGAGTAAGTGTAGGAGTTCACTTCAGATGGTGTTATTTTAGTAACACCATCTGGGCAGCAGACATCTTCAGGTGGTGAGAGAGAGAGAGACGTCTACTGCCACTACAATTATAAAAAGTAACAGAAATCAACAAACATGCCATCTTACTCTCCATGGGGAGCAGAAGCCACAATAATATACAAACCCAACACGAGCTCCTCCCCAAACTTGCCTTCAGAACACAGTGTGATGTCCTGCTGTCTGACTAGACAAAACCTTGAGAAAACACTCCAAGACAGAAAATGACCCTCACCCCCATCTGGCAGTAGTGGATACATTAACCTTTATATGTCACAAAACACTGCACTACACCACACTGGCACAAATGACCTGGGGGAGTTGTACTAGGACAGAGTCAACTCTGTACACTGAAGGTACAAATATGTGTTCTATTGCCACACCTGTGTGCAGTCTATCTATTATATCTTATCAGACTACAGTTCTGGAGTGTTTGTAGTTTCACTGTTACTGTAGTGTGGTAGCAGCAGGGTTTGTTTATGTGTGTTGGGACACTAGGATAGGACACCTGAATGATCAGAAACACCATAACAGTGTAAAATGCAGTCATAATGTCACAATGTTCCTAGTATTTCCCAGTGTAACATAGTGAAGACAATTTTCCTAATATTTATGACCATCTAAAACTGGGAGCACAACACCATTACAACAGTGTTGACTAGAAATAAAATAATAACCTTGTTTCTAAGAATGACCGTGTTTGGTGTTGTATAATCAAGAGGTCTGTTTATTTTTATAAATAAAATAAAAATGCAAAAAAGTAAAATGAATAAACACTCCACAAACTCTTAAAACTGTAGTATTTGAATACATCAAAGGCAGTAACGTAATCCATGAGAAGGAAGAACTTGAAACTAGCAATGGCAATTTGATTGATAACTATTTGAGTGACGGTAATGTTACCCAATCAAATATGTTGGTGGGCGGGGCCATGACCAGAAATGTCATGATGTAATGTCAGTGGCTAATAGCATTAAGGGAGCTGTTTAGACTTACTGAGGTGAAGTGAACTGTAGATCATGAAAATGTGTATTTTGTACAAAGTCTGCCTAATTTAGCTTGCTAATTGTATTTCTGTCAGATTTGTGTCAGTTTCTTGCATATGTAGCCCCAGTTTAACTAGTCTTGTGAATATTAGACACAGATATATTCACTGTAAGAGTTTACTGTCTCCATTTACCTCAGAGACTCCGATATTAGCATTAGCATTACAGTCAGGGAATCAGCCGCGTTAGTACTGGGGATGTTGTTTAAACCTCTTTAATAGCGGAGACTTCTAAGATAGCGCGATGGGGGAAGAGTCGGTATTACTTATTAATTATTACGATTAACGGTACTAGTTAGTAGTTTTATTGACGACGTTGGTCGAGGGACGGCGAGCTGACCGATAGCGCCCTGATATCACGAAGGATAACGACATCCCGCCTCACGAGGGATAATGACATCCCGCCTCACGGTGGCTGGTCCACCGCTCATAGCGGCACCGAACTACCGGGGATGCCGGATGATTCCCTGAGTGAACCGGCGTCCACCACAAACGGAGGGACGAGGAGAGACAACACGTTCAGTTCTGTCAGATATTTAACTGGTCCAGATTAATGAGTGTAAGGACAGAGGACTCCACCAGACCCGCAGCGTTTGATTAGATTGTTAGAGGAGGTGGAAGTGAGGCTGATCATTCTGATCATTAGTGTGGAATAAGGGGTAAAAATGTGATATAACATACAAATAATATGTGAGTTGATTAATCTGATTAATGTTAGTGTGGTTTATAATGTAGGTTTGTGTGTAGAGTACTTTGTGTTGGTCTCCACTCACTGAGCGTCACATATCAGGAGTTTATACATAGTAGTGAGAGGAAAGTAACTAACAGGGTGATCTGTGTAAAGTTAGAGATTGTTGGAGTGATGATGAATGTCATCAGTGCTTATACTCCTCAGGTAGGTTGTGATGTGGAGGAGAAAGAAGAATTCTGGAGGGAGTTAGATGAAGTAGTTTTGCAGGTTCCTAAAGAAGAGAGAGTGGTTATCGGAGCAGATTTAAATGGACATGTTGGTGAAGGGAACAGTGGTGATGAGGAGGTGTTGGGTAGATATGGTGTTAAAGAAAGGAATACGGAAGGACAAATGGTGGTAGACTTTGCTAAAAGGATAGAGATGGCTGTAGTTAACACCTATTTTAAGAAAAAGGAAGAGCACAGGGTGACATATAAGAGTGGGGGAAGATGCACACAGGTCGACTATATCCTCTGTAGGAGACAAAACCTGAAAGAGGTTAGTGATTGCAAGGTGGTACCAGGGGAGAGTGTAGCTAAACAGCATAGGATAGTGATATGTAGGATGGTTTTGAAGGTGAAGAAGAGGAAGAGAGTGAGAGTGGCACCTAAGATCAGGTGGTGGAAGTTAAAGGATGAGGACTGTGGTGTAAAATTCAGGGATGAGGTGAGACTGGTACTGGGTAATGGTGGTGTTCTGGGTACCTGGGATGAGACTTCAAATGCAGTGAGGGATGTGGCTAGGAAGGTACTTGGTGTGACCTAAGGACAGAGGAAGATAGACAAGGAGTCGTGGTGGTGGAATGAGGAAGTTCAGGAAAGTTTGACAGGAAAACGGTTGGCTAAAAAGAATTGGGATTTTCAGCGGGATGAAGAAAGTAGACAGAAGTACAAGGAGATGTGTCGTATGGCAAAGAGAGCAGTGGCAGAAGCTAAAGAGAAGGCATATAGCAAGCTGTATCAGAAGCTGGACACTAAGGAAGAGGAAAAGGATCTGTACAGATTGGCCAGACAGAGAAACCGTGATGGGCAGGATGTGCAGCAGGTTAGGGATGATAAAGGATAAAGATGGAAATGTGTTGTGTAGTGAGGAGAGTGTCTTGGGAAGGTGGAAGGAGTATTTTGAGGAATTGATGAATCAAGAGAATGAAAAGGAAAGAAGGTTAGAAGAGGTAGAGGTTGTGAATCAGGAAGTGCCCCAGGTGAGCAAGGAGGAAGTAAGGGCTGCGATTCGGAGAATGAAGTGTGGTAAGGCAGTTGGACCGGATGATATTCCAGTGGAGGCATGGAGATGTTTGGGAGAGACAGCAGTGGAGTTTTTGACTGGGTTATTTAACAGAATCTTGGAAGGCCAGAAGATGCCTGAGGAGTGGAGACGAAGCATAATGGTGCCGATCTTTAAGAATAAGGGCGATGTTCAGAGCTGTAGTAATTACAGGGGAATTAAGTTGATCAGTCACAGCCTGAAAATCTGGGAAAGAGTAGTGGAAGCTAGGCTTAGAGGAGAAGTAGAGATCTGTGAGCAGCAGTATGGTTTCATGCCAGCTAAGTGCACCACAGATGCTATGTTTGCTTTGAGAGTGCTAATGGAGAAGTATAGGGAAGGACAGAAGGAGTTACATTGTGTGTTTGTTGACTTAGAGAAAGCTTATGATAGAGTACCGAGAGAGGAGCTGTGGTATTGTTTGAGGAAGTCAGGAGTAGCGGAAAGGTATGTGAGGGTGGTGCAGGATATGTACGAGAACAGTGTGACAGCAGTGAGATGTGCGGTAGGAATGACAGACGGGTTTAAAGTGGGGGTAGGACTACACCAGGGATCAGCCCTGAGTCCCTTCCTGTTCGCAATTGTCATGGACAGACTGACGGACGAGGTTAGGCAGGAGTCCCCTTGGACTATGATGTTTGCTGATGACATTGTGATCTGTAGTGAGAGTAGGGAGCAGGTGGAGGCGAGCTTGGAGAGATGGAGGTATGCTTTGGAAAGCAGGGGAATGAAAGTGAGCAGGAGTAAAACAGAGTACATGTGTGTGAATGAGAGGGCAGACGGTGGACAGGTCCAGTTACAAGGAGTTGATTTGGTGAAGGTCGACGAATTTACCTACTTAGGGTCGAAGGTACAGAGTAATGGAGGAAGTGAAAGAGAGGTAAAGAAGAGAGTGCAGGCAGGGTGGTGTGGATGGCACAAAGTATCAAGGGTGATCTGTGATAGAAGGGTGTCGGCTATAATGAAAGGTAAGATCTATAGGACAGTAGTGAGACCTGCTATGTTGTATGGACTAGAGACAGTAGCACTGACAAAGAGACAGGTGAGGGAGATGGAGGTGTCTGAGATGAAGATGTTGAGATTCTCACTTGGGTGACGAGGAAGGATAGGATCAGAAATGAGTTTATTAGAGGATCAGCACATGTAGCTTGTTTTGGAGATAAGGTTAGAGAAGCGAGATTGAGATGGTTTGGACATGTACAGAGGAGAGAGGAGACATATATTGGCAGGAGGGTCTTGAGGATGGAACTTCCTGGCAAGAGGAGGAGAGGTAGACCTAAGAGGAGGTTTATGGATGCAGTGGTAGAGGATATGAGAGTGGCGGGTGTGTCAGTGGAAGACACTCAGGACAGGGCTAGATGGAGGAGTTTGATCCGCTGTGGTGACCCCTAAACGGAATTGCCGAAAGAAGAAGAAGAAGTAGTGAGAGGAAAGTAACTAGGTGAGTTAATCTAAATTGAGAGCCGCCATTTTAAGTGGGGAGACCCAAACCCACGACCCCAGGAAACTGCAGCACACCCCCTATAGAGGGGCTACACCTACTTGGGTTATTCAGTGTTTGTATGACTCAAAATGAACCTTCAACGTTACTCTGAAATATTCCTCAATGACCATTTTACTATTATACTATTTATTTTTTTTTTACATTTACACACCCCACAAGTGATCACACTTAGTAGCAGTAAAGCAGTCAAAGTTATTAGCAGAGATATGAAGATGCTCTGGTTTATCCTGTATCACCCCCTTAAGAACTTTATTACCTCCACAGACACTGCTGCAACCATATGGGTTAATAACCAACAGTGACACCTGGTGGCCATTTTGTGTATAGTCATTTTTATTATATGCGTTTTATATTTTTATTATATGCAGTTGTGTTGTCCAAACAATATCTAAATGTGATGAAAAAAATTGCAGCGTGACCATTAATAAAAACTAATGTCTATATTGTAATATCTGTTGTGTCAGCTGTAGAGTGTATAGTAATATTTGATGTATCTACTTGCAGGCTGGCTCTCTGTAATCTTGGTGGAAAGACTTGTGAAAATCTGGCATCGGCTTTGCAACTGGAAAACTCCCTCCTGAGGGAACTGGACCTCAGTAACAACGACCTGAACAATTCAGGAGTGGAGCAGCTCTCTGCTGGGCTGAAGAGTTCACACTGTAAACTGGAGACACTCAGGTGAGATTTGTTATATTCAACAGAGATTCTTCTTGGTTGGTCCCATAACTCTGACCCCCATCACCATGAAATGCTTTGAGAGGTCAGTCATGCAGCATATTAGACCCTCCTGCCTCCTAACTTTGATCCCCTTCAATAAGCATATCATGTAAATAGATCTGCTGAGGACGCTGTATCCAGTGCACTACACGTGACTCTCACACATCTAGAGCACAAAGACACACGTCAGGATGTTTATCTACATCAGCTCCACTCTCAGTACCATCATTACACAACAGCTCACAGAGAAGCTGGTCACTCTGGGCCTCCACACACCACTCTGCAGCTGTGTACTGTACCTTCTGACAGACAGACCACAGTCAGTGAGAACAGGGAAGAGAACATCCAGCAGCATCACACTGAGCAGCGTCTCCCCCAGGACTGCTAACCAGGGCCTCAGAGAGGATCATGGGAGCCCCAGTCCCGCCCTAGCAGATGTTTATAAAGATGGATGTGTCACAAAAGGCCTCCACCATCATGCTGGACCCTCTCACCCCCTCCCACCACCTCTTTGTGCTCCACCCTCTGGTAGGAGCTGCAGAGCATCTGGGCAACATCCTCCAGATTGTACAACAGTTTCTGTCCTCAGACCATCAGGGCAATTAACTGCCTCCACAAACTGCCCCCCCATTCACCCCATCAGGGCAATTAACTCCCTCCACTAACTGTCCCCCATTCACCCCATCAGGGGCTGTAATGTAAAGAGCTGAATGCACACACATTTTACAACTTTAAACTCTCTACTCAGGGATTTTACTCCTGCTCTTCTGATCAGCACTTTAATGACTTACCAGCACTTTCTTACACCCATGCTGCTCTTTCAATGGTCTCTGTTTCTAAATGTGTTTAATGTGTTCTTATAGAATAGAATATAATAGAATATACTTTATTAATGCTGGAGGAAATTAGGGTCTCAGTAGCATGTAACAGTGATGGATATATACACAGTAGAAAGATTCACACAGTATAGAATATAATATAGAAAATGTAATAGAAAGTATAATAGATGCTCAGTAGCATGTAGCATGCAGTGTTTTGCAAATGTTAAAGGACCTTAACCTTCTTAAAAAATACAGTCAGTTTTTGACCCTTCCTGTACAGAGAGTCTATATTAATTGAACTGTCCAGTTTATTATTCAAGTGCACCCCAATGTACTTGTAGGTACTGACTACCTCTATATCACTCCCCTCAATTGAGATGTGTCTGGAGGCTGTTCAGACTGGCAGAACTCCGCCACCATCTCTTTTTGTCTTTGAAGTATTTAGCAGAAGGTGGTTCTTCAGACACCATGCAACAAAGTCCTTTACTAGATTTCCGTTTTCACCTTCTAGTCCATCCCTGCTTTTCCCAATGACCTTTTTTACTTTTATACTTTTTTATTTAAGTTTTTTTACATTTACCCCCCCCCAAAAGGTGATAAACCCCCTTGGAGCGGAAAAAGAAATCAAAGTTTTTAGCAGGGGTTAAAGATGCTCGGTTTTTCCCAAATACCCCTTAAAACTTTATTCCTCCACAGACACACTGCTGAAACCATATGGGTTAATAACCAACAGTACATCTCCCGGTCATTTTTTTATAGTTAATTTTTTTTGCAGTTGTTTTTCCCCAAAACCCCACAATATCAAAATGTGATAAAAAAAAGCAGTGTATTAAAAAAAACTTTTTATTTTGTTAATTTTTAATTCTGTTGTGTCAGCTGTAGGTGTATAGTAATATTGTTGTATCTACTTCCCTGGTTTCTGTAATCTTGGGGGAAAGACTTGTGAAAATCTGGCTTTGGCTTTCAACGGGAAAATTCCCCCTGGGGGGAACGGGACCTCAGTAAAAAACCACCTGAACAATTCAGGAGTGGAGCAGCTCTTTGGATTAAAGGGTTCCCACTGTAAACGGGAGACACTAGGTGAAAATTTGTCATATTCAACAGAGTTTCCCTTCTTGGTTGGCCCCCAAGTTCTGCCCCCCCAATCACTTAAATGCTTTGAGAGGTCAGTCATGCAGCATATTAGCCCCTTCCTGTTTTCCCTAACTTTGATCCCCTTCAATAAGCATAATGTAAATAGATCGGGTTGAGGCCTTTGTATCCAGTGCACTCCGTGACTCCCCACATCTTTGAGCACAAAAACACCCCGTCCCGGATGTTTATCTACATCGCTCCCCTCTCAGTACCATCATTACACAACAGCCCCACAAAAGGAAACTGGCCCCTGGGCCTCCAACACCACTTGCAGTTGTGTCTGACCCTTTCCCCCCTTAAAAAAAGAAAAAGGACCACAAGCCGCCCCAAGGGAACAGGGAAGGAGGAAACATCCAACATTCCCCCACTGAAAACAGCGGCCCTCTTCCCCCAGGACTGGGGTAACCAGGGCCTCAAAAGGATCATGGGGGCCCCCCCTCCCACCCTAGCAGGTGTTTAAAGATGGATGTGCCCCAAAAAGGGCCCCCACCATCATGCTGGACCCTTTACCCCTCCCCCCACCTCTTGGGGTTCCCCTCTGGTAGGAGCTGCAGAGCATCTGGGCAACATCCTCCAATTGTACAACAGTTTCTGTCCTCAGACCATCAGGGCAATTAATTTCCTCCACAAACTGTCCCCCCTTCACCCCATCAGGGCAATTAACTCCCCCCACTAACTACCCCCCCTTCACCCCATCAGGGGGTGTAATGTGATGAACTGAATCACACACATTTTTCAACTTTTTAAACTAAACTCTACTCAGGAATTTTACTCCTGCTCTTCTGATCAACACTTTAATGACTTACCAGCACTTTCTTTCACCCCTGCTGCTCTTTTAATGGTCTCTGTTTTAAAAGTGTTTTAAAGTTTTTAGTAGAAATAAAAGAATATACTTTATTAATCCTGGGGGAAAAGGGGCTCAGTAGCATGTAACAGCGATGGAAAATACAAGTAGAAAGATTCACACAGTATAAAAAAATTATATAGAAAGTTTTAATAGATGCATGTATAATACATGCACAGTAGCATGTAGAAAGCAGTGTTTTGCAAATTTTAAAAAAGGCCCTTTAACCGGCCTTTAAAAAAATACAGTCAGTTTTGACCCTTCCTGTACAGGGGTCTGTTTAAAATTTACCTGTCCAGTTTATTATTTTCCCAAAAACCAAAACTTGAGGTACTGACTACCTCTATATCACCCCCCAAATTAAGGTCTTGGGGGCTGTCCAGACTGGCAGAACTCCGCCAAATCTTTTTTTCCTTTAAAATTTAGCAGAAGGTGGGTTTTTCAGACACCATACAACAAAGTCCTTTACTAGGGTTTGCCACCTTCCCGTCCATCCCTGACACATCCAAGAACCCAACTGTGTCATCTGGAGAACTCCTGGGAAAGGGCTCAGAGTTGTAGCTGAAGTCAGAAGTGTTAAAAAGAAGAAAAGGGGGCCGACAGCCCCCGTGGTGCCCCGGTTTCTAATGGGCCGTTTTTTATGTGAGCCCCCAGCCTGACATACTGTGGTCTATTAGGAATGTCCGTCATCCAGGTTGCCAAGGACAAGGAAGATAATAGACAAGGAGTCGTGGTGGTGGAATGAGGAAGTTCAGGAGGGTTTGAGAGGAGAGCGGTTGGGTAAGAAGAATTGGGATTTTCAGCGGGATGAAGAGAGTAGACAGAAGTACAAGGAGATGTGTCGTATGCAAAGGAAGCAGTGGCAGAAGCTAAAAGAGAGGCATATAGCAAGCTGTATGAGAAGCTGGACACTAAGGAAGAGGAAAGGATCTGTACAGATTGCCAACAGAGAAACCGTGATGGGCAGGATGTACAGCAGGTTAAGATGATAAAGGATAAAGATGGAAATGTGTTGTGTAGTGAGAGAGTGTCTTGGAAGGTGGAAGGGTATTTTGAGAATTGATGAATCAAAGAGAATGAAAAGGAAGAAGGTTAGAAGGTAAGGGTTGTGAATCAGGAAGTGCCCAGGTGAGCAAGGAGGAAGTAAGGGCTGCGGTCGGAGAATGAAGTGTGGTAAGGCAGTTGGACGGATGATGATACAGTGGAGCATGGAGATGTTTGGGAGAGACAGCAGTAGGTTTTTGACTGGAGTTAACAGAGTCTTGGAAGGCCAGAAGATGCCTGAGGCGTGGAGGCGAGCATAATGGTGCCGATCTTTAGAATGAGGGCGATGTTCAGAGCTGTAGTGTATTACAGGGGAATTAAGTTGATCAGTCACAGCTTGAACATCTGCGAAAGAGTAGTGGAAGCTAGACTTATAGGAGCAGTAGAGATCTGTGAGCAGCAGTATGGTTTCATGCCAGCTAAGTGCACCACAGATGCGATGTTTGCTCTGAGAGGGCTAATGGAGAAGTATAGGGAAGGACAGAAGGAGTTACATTGTGTGTTTGTTGACTTAGAGAAAACATTATGATAGAGTACCCAGAGAGGAGCTGTGTATTGTTTGAGAAGTCAGGAGTAAGGAAAGGTATGTGAGGGTGGTGCAGGATATGTACGAGTACAGTGTGACAGCAGTGAGATGTTCGGTAGGAATGACAGACGGGTTTAAAGTGGGGGTAGGACTACACCAGGGATCAGGCCTGAGTCCCTTCCTGTTCAAGCAATTGTCATGGACAGACTGACGGACGGAGGTTAGGCAGGAGTCCCCTTGGACTATGATGTTTGCTGATGACATTGTGATCTGTAGTGAGAGTAGGGAGCAGGTGGAGGCGAGCTTGGAGAGATGGAGGTATGCTTTGGAAAGCAGGGGGAATGAAAGTGAGCAGGAGTAAAACAGAGTACATGTGCGTGTGAATGAGAGGGCAGGCCAGGTGGACAGGTCCAGTTACAAGGGAGTTGATTTGGTGAAGGTCGGCCAATTTACCTACTTAGGGTCGAAGGTACAGAGTAATGGAGGAAGTGAAAGAGAGGTAAAGAAGAGAGTGCAGGCAGGGTGGTGTGGATGGCACAAAGTATCAAGGGTGATCTGTGATAGAGTGTCAGTGGAAGACACTCAGGACAGGGCTAGATGGAGGAGTTTGATCCGCTGTGGTGACCCCTAAACGGGAATTGCCGAAGAAGAAGAAGAAGTAGTGAGAGGAAAGTAACTAGGTGAGTTAATCTAAATTGAGAGCCGCCATTTTAAGTGGGGAGACCCAAACCCACGACCCCAGGAAACTGCAGCACACCCCCTATAGAGGGGCTACACCTACTTGGGTTATTCAGTGTTTGTATGACTCAAAATGAACCTTCAACGTTACTCTGAAATATTCCTCAATGACCATTTTTACTATTATACTATTTATTTTTTTTACATTTACACACCCCACAAGTGATCACACTTAGTAGCAGTAAAGCAGTCAAAGATATTAGCAGAGATATGAAGATGCTCTGGTTTATCCTGTATCACCCCTTTAATAAATTTATTACCTCCACAGACACACTGCTGCAACCATATGGGTTAATAACCAACAGTGACACCTGGTGGCCATTTTGTGTATAGTCATTTTTATTATATGCGTTTTATATTTTTATTATATGCAGTTGTGTTGTCCAAACAATATCTAAATGTGATGAAAAAAATTGCAGCGTGACCATTAATAAAAACTAATGTCTATATTGTAATATCTGTTGTGTCAGCTGTAGAGTGTATAGTAATATTTGATGTATCTACTTGCAGGCTGGCTCTCTGTAATCTTGGTGGAAAGACTTGTGAAAATCTGGCATCGGCTTTGCAACTGGAAAACTCCCTCCTGAGGGAACTGGACCTCAGTAACAACGACCTGAACAATTCAGGAGTGGAGCAGCTCTCTGCTGGGCTGAAGAGTTCACACTGTAAACTGGAGACACTCAGGTGAGATTTGTTATATTCAACAGAGATTCTTCTTGGTTGGTCCCATAACTCTGACCCCCATCACCATGAAATGCTTTGAGAGGTCAGTCATGCAGCATATTAGACCCTCCTGCCTCCTAACTTTGATCCCCTTCAATAAGCATATCATGTAAATAGATCTGCTGAGGACGCTGTATCCAGTGCACTACACGTGACTCTCACACATCTAGAGCACAAAGACACACGTCAGGATGTTTATCTACATCAGCTCCACTCTCAGTACCATCATTACACAACAGCTCACAGAGAAGCTGGTCTCTGGGCCTCCACACACCACTCTGCAGCTGTGTACTGTACCTTCTGACAGACAGACCACAGTCAGTGAGAACAGGGAAGAGAACATCCAGCAGCATCACACTGAGCAGCGTCTCCCCCAGGACTGCTAACCAGGGCCTCAGAGAGGATCATGGGAGCCCCAGTCCCGCCCTAGCAGATGTTTATAAAGATGGATGTGTCACAAAGGCCTCCACCATCATGCTGGACCCTCTCACCCCTCCCACCACCTCTTTGTGCTCCACCCTCTGGTAGGAGCTGCAGAGCATCTGGGCAACATCCTCCAGATTGTACAACAGTTTCTGTCCTCAGACCATCAGGGCAATTAACTGCCTCCACAAACTGTCCCCCATTCACCCCATCAGGGCAATTAACTGCCTCCACAAACTGTCCCCCATTCACCCCATCAGGGGCTGTAATGTGATGAGCTGAATGCACACACACTTTACAACTTTAATCTAAACTCTCTACTCAGGGATTTTACTCCTGCTCTTCTGATCAGCACTTTAATGACTTACCAGCACTTTCTTACACCCATGCTGCTCTTTCAATGGTCTCTGTTTCTAAATGTGTTTAATGTGTTCTTATAGAATAGAATATAATAGAATATACTTTATTAATGCTGGAGGAAATTAGGGTCTCAGTAGCATGTAACAGTGATGGATATATACACAGTAGAAAGATTCACACAGTATAGAATATAATATAGAAAATGTAATAGAAAGTATAATAGATGCTCAGTAGCATGTAGCATGCAGTGTTTTGCAAATTTTAAAGGACATTAACCTTCTTAAAAAATACAGTCAGCTTTGGCCCTTCCTGTACAGAGTCCATATTAATTGACCTGTCCAGTTTATTATTCAAGTGCACCCCAATGTACTTGTAGGTACTGACTACCTCTATATCACTCCCCTCAATTGAGATGTGTCTGGAGGCTGTTCAGACTGGCAGAACTCCGCCACCATCTCTTTTGTTTTTGAAGTATTTAGCAGAAGGTGGTTCTTCAGACACCATACAACAAAGTCCTTTACTAGATTTCCGTTTTCACCTTCCAGTCCATCCCTGACACATCCAAGAACAACTGTGTCATCTGAGAACTTCTGCATGTGGCAGGTCTCAGAGTTGTAGCTGAAGTCAGAAGTGTAAAGTGTGAAGAGAAAAGGGCCAGTACAGTTCCCTGTGGTGCTCCTGTGCTACTAATGACCGTGATGTGCAGCTCCCCAGCCTGACATACTGTGGTCTATTAGTGAGGTCGTCCGTAATCCAGGTTGCCAGGTGTGAGTCCACATTCATTGCCGTCAGTTTGTCTCTTAGCGAAAGGGGCTGTATGGTGTTAAAAGCACTGGGGAAGTAAAAAAACATGATTCTGGCAGTACAGCCTCCTTTATCCAGAGGAGTGTGGGTCCTATGGAGGGATGAAATGGCATCTTCCCACCTTTTCTTGGTAGGCAAACTGTAGTGGATCCACTGCATGCTGCACTTGAGGTCTGAGGAGGCGGAGTAGCAGTCGCTCCATGGTCTTGGTGATTGTTTCTGTATGTGGTGTGTGATCATTATGATCTGTGGAGAACAGTATCTCACTTCTGTATATGCTGAAGGTGAATGATAGAGGTGATAATAAACTGAACTGAAGGTGTAGAGTTCAGTTCCTCTACTAATAGAGCAGGAATCAGCTTCTTCCTAAAGAGAAGACTCTTAGATTACAGCACTGTTGTTTATACATGTTTACAATGACATTAACAGAGCTCCATAAACCCCACACATATATAAGTCTGCATCATTTGGGTTTCTTAGACTGTTTCTCTGCAGTGTCACTGGTCCTTTCTCTGTAATAAACATGATATAAAATGTCATGAAATATCTTCCTCTGATTCAGAGATGCAGTAATGTGACAGTGTTATCACACATGACATCACACAGTCACATATAGAAGATTTTACAGGCATCATCTCATACAGTCTGACATGTAACAGTCTTATATCCATCCATCCATCCATCCATCCATCCATCCATCCATCCATTGTCTTCCGCTTATCCGGGTCCGGGTCGTGGGGGCAGTAGCCTAAGCAACGAGGCCCAGGTTTCTCTCTCCCCAGCCACCTCTTCCAGCTCTTCTGGGGGGACACCAAGGCGTTCCCAGGACAGCCGAGAGATATAATCTCTCCAGCGTGTCCTGGGTCTTACCCGGGGCCTCCTCCCAGTTGGACATGCCCAGAGCGCCTCCCTAGGCAGGCGCCCAGGTGGCATCCGAACCAGATGCCCGAACCACCTCAACTGGCTCCTCTCTACGTGGAGGAGCAGCGACTCTACTCCGAGCCCCCTGGATGACCGTGCTCACCTTAACTCTAAGGGAGAGCCCGGACACCCTACGTAGAAAACTCATTTCAGCCGCTTGTTTTCGCGATCTCATTCTTTCGGTCACTACCCAAAGCTCGTGACCATAGGTAAGAGCCGGAACGTACATTGCCCAGCTACATGGATCACTCTTCACCACAACGGTCCGGTACAGCGACCGCAATACTGCAGCCGCAGCACCGATCCGCCTGTCAATCTCTCGTTCCATCCTTCCTCACTGTGAACAAGAACCCAAGATACTTAAACTCCTCCACTTGAGGCAAGGACTCACTCCCGACCCAGAGAGGGCACTCCACCCTTGTCCGACTGAGTACCATGGTCTCAGTTTTAGAGGTGCTGATTCTCATCCCGGCCGCCTCGCACTCGGCTGCAAACTGATCCAGCGAGAGCTGTAGGTCTCGGCCTGATGATGCCAACAGGACCACATCATCTGCAAAGAGAAGGCGTGGAATCCTGAGGCCACCAAACCGAACCCCCTCCGCACTTGGCTACGCCGAGAAATTCTGTCCATAAAAGTTATGAACAGAACCGTGACAAAGGGCAGCCTTGGCGGAGTCCAACTCCCACCGGAAACCAGTCTGACTTACTGCCGGCCATGGACCAAACTCCTGCTCCGTTTGTACAGGGACTGGATAGCCCGCCCAGCAACGGGCCCCGTGCACCCTTATACTCCCGGAGCACCCCCAGAGGAATCCCCGAGGGACATGGTCGAATGCCTTTCCAAATCCACAAAGCACATGTGGACTGGTTGAGCAACCTCCCATGCACCCTCTAGGACCCTCGCAAGGGTAAAAAGTTGGTCCAGTGTTCCACGACCAGGACGGAACCCACATTGTTCCTCTTATAGCTGCGATTCGACTATCGAACGGACTCTCTTCTCCAAAACCCCTGCATAGACCTTACCGGCATTGGCATCCTGCCTCACACCTTGTATTGATACAGACCTTTGTGAAACTGTCCTACAATGTGTTAACATCTCAAATTTCCATTCAAATGAATTCATGAATATAGTGCGTTTTATGCAATAGCTGAATACACAATAATCTCACCTGAGCGTCTCCAGTTTACAGTGTGAACTCTTCAGTCCAGCAGAGAGCTGCTCCACTCCTGACTCCTGCACATTGCTATAACTGAAGTCCAGCTCTTTCAGGGAGGATCTTTCTGTTTGTAGAGGTGATGTGAGTGATTTGCAAAACTCCTCAGTGAGGTTACAGCCAGTTAATCTGCAAAGGAGGAGTAAATACAAAACTCTTAAATCAAAGCAGACCTGGGAATTCTGTGTCTTTGACTGCCTCCCTGAGAAATCAGGAATCAAACATAAATAACTACATTGTGCATACAACTGCATGCTTTTATTGTGAAGGCAACAGCTACTTCTACCAGCTGATAAAGTGTGTGCAGCAATTTGTAAGAGATGTTAAGACTTTGTGTCTTTCCCCTCTGTAATGTTGACTCTCTGTTTTTCTACTGTTTCTGGATTTTGGACCACAGTTCTGCCCTTTTAGTAAAATTCCAAACTTTTCATTCTGAATGATCTTATTCTATCTCTGTTGCTTTAAAATGTTTTGTCTATGGATTTTGGACCAGAAATGTTCTTGGTTTTCTTGAAATTAATAAAATAAAATTAATATTAGGTTAAATTAAATTTAATAATATATTTACATGGTATGTAATTTGTGGTCCCTACTTTCATCCTTTTAAATCCATCAATCACAGCAAGGCGGTCTGGGTTGATTCTCGGTTGGGCTGCTCTGTGTGGAGTTTGTGGGACTTTCCCACAGTCCAAAGACATGCATCCTAAATCTAGATTTGTGTAAGTGTGTGTAGTGTTATGTGGTGGTTCACTGCCCACTGATGCTTTTCTACAGTTGATAATGAATGAAAACAGTAAATCTCCTTGGGATGATGGATCTCACTGATAACCCTCCTATAACCCTCTGATGTGTTGTATTTATTCAGGTTCCATTCATTCCTCACATACTGTGAGTGGAGACGCAGGTAGGATACAGCTGAACACTGTGCAGGAGAAAGCTGCTTCTTTGAGGATTTAGCTGGATTTACATAGAAAGAATGGAAGGATTTAAGATCCTGTAATACAGAGACTGGAACAAATGTCTTTCAAAAACACCCTTAAATGAAGAGTGGGATTAGTGATTAGATTAGTGGATAAAATGTTTAAAATCTGATATTAGTCATTCATGAATTAGTCATTCATCATCTGTTGGCTATAATCATCCATGAATATTCAGTGCTTGTCATGCCCATAATTGAGAATATCTGGGTCATTTTTCTCTGTGGAAAGAATGTTATAAAATTATTTGAAAACAGACATTTTCAAAAATAATCTCTAACCCTACATACATAACGTTTTCTCCCAATTGTCACTGAATCCTCTGAATTACAAGATTAAGTTGTAAGACAAATATTGATACATTAAACAATTTATTGTGCATTAAATTTGAGTGTTATTTCAGGTGATTTCACATGATCACATCGTTGACCATCCAACTGCATTAAAACAGTAAAACATTAATGAGAAATGCCACTGAGGTACCAGTAGGGTTTGTACTTGCTGACAGGTCCTGATATTTAGTGTGCTAGATATTTTTGTGAGTGAGTGAGTGATCGCTGAGCCTCTCATTTCACATGTTTGAACATTTCACATATTAGCAATCAAAACCTGCCTTCTAGCCATGAGAAAACACTGATTTGGCATTTGTGACCTGCGGTTTGAACTACATAATTTTTTTTTACTTTACAAAAATATTTTAGACTCAGACTATCTAATATGGAAATAATAGCATGGCTCTGATGACAGAAAGAATAAACACCAGCGTTCTATTGGACTGGTGTTAGTTACCTAGCATTCCTGATACGTTGCTAATAGAATTATAGAACCTTCAGTCAATGATGGAAATACCTACTATGCTACACTCTTCAAAGGGGAGCTAAGGTAAACATAATTATAAATGTAATTATTAATGTAAAAGTAATCATTTTAAAATGTTCTCACAGGTTTTAGAATAAGACAATTTAGCTTTTTAAATGGCATTTAGGACATTTTGAGTCTCCTGGATTTCTTGGAATTATTCATCATCATTCCACACACACACAGTGAACCAAATATGGACAATATATGAACTATTATGACAGTTATTCCTGTTATTCCTATAATATTAATATATAATATTATAAATGTACCTTTCCAGATGTAAGCTGCAAATGCAATAATCATAACACCACAAACTGAAATGCAGATGACAACAATCTTCCATGTGTGAAAACCTTTTCCTGAAAAACAAACCAGATAACTTTAGCTTTCATATAATTAAATGTTGTTTAACATACATGCACTACATAAATGATACTATAAAATACATTTCACAAAACCTCTTTTAAATTTTAACACACCCATGTGTCTACATAAGAAAAGTCATAAGAATAGACTTCACTTTAAGGGCTTAACTGCCATTCATCACTATACAGTCCGACTATCGATGAAAATCTGAAAACAAATCATAAAATTGTTCCTGTACAGCCAAAGATACTGCAGACATTGTCAGTGTGGCTTTCATGAGCTTCAGCTATAAAGACAGTAAATCTGCAAATGTGTAAATATCAGACACTTCATTCTTCACACTTCACAGTCACCTCATTACTGATCATGTCCCACACCTGTTCCTTGTTTCTCACTATTTAAGCCCACAGGTACCCGTCGTCTGTGCTGCACATTGCTCCTCCCCAGCAACACTGGCTGGTACAGAGACTGAAGCTGCTCAAACCTGCACCCATCCTGCGCAGTGCAGAGCCTCAGTGATGGATAATGGAGATTATCCTTCACACCCCTGCACCTCCTATCACATGTATAGTGTATTTGTGCTGTATGATTACATAGGATTCTCTCTTGCCACCTAATAAACGAATCAGTTTGTGTTTTTGTACAGTATTGTATACATAGGATTCTCTTTTGTGTTGTATTTTTATTGACTTCCTGGTGCACTCTTCCTCCGAGTGGGGAATGCCAATGACTCCATTAAAAAAACTGAGTTTATGTATCTTCCTAGAAGCTTTTGTAGCAGAATTCTCAGTTGAGGGCAGAACATTCTGAAAGATAATGTCATGTGTGAGGGACGGCAGGATGCAGAGATGAGTGACATCAAAAAGACATAGTTTAATGAACAAACGTTACTGAACGCTGCTGAACGTTGCGCACACGAAAACATTCCATATGCACGTTGGCAAACACAAAGCAGACGAGCACAGGACAGGACTAACTCACACAATATACAGTATACTAACTACAGAGCAAGCACCACGTGTAACACATTAGGTTGAAGAGATGGGTGTACACATACACAAACATCCACACCCACAGGAACAGGAAGTACATATATGAAGATACATATACGCAGACTACACAGACACATGCCCGAAGGGAGGGGTCCAGGGTTGTACCATGACAGATCGCAACTTTCTGGATCTGATACATAAATACGATGATACATATTCAAGCACATACACAGGAGAACTGAAATAGCTTTTGTACTAAATAATATTCTACTTGAATGGTTACTAAACAGATCATTTGGATTTCTTAGTTACAGAGGCATATTTCTCAAATATGAATCCTATCTGGGGAGGTTGTCATGGTACCTCTTTTGTTCTCAGCATGTATGTATGTATCTATGTGAGTTTCCCTGAAAGACATTTTTGTATGTCACGTGACTCTGAGTGAGACACAACAATATCCATTAACCTTCTTTTACACTCCTGCTGATGAGGATTTTCACGATTGTTACTATAACTAATGGATTACATTTTCATTATCAAAATAATAAACATATCCCTAGGGGTCCTTAAACCCACATCAGCATAAGAGACAGATAAGATAAAGTTATGTTTTATCAACATGATGGAAAGTGTTCAGAAGTGATTTGCAGAATGTATGCGTTTGTGTGTGTATACTGTTGTCTTAGGTTAAGTTAGGCTAAAACAGACTAAAACCCCATGAAATATAGTAAACTTGCCAGTTTTGACAGGTTATGAATTCATACTTGTGTATATTGTGTATTAAATTCTGAATACTGATATACTGTACATAATGAATTTAAATACAGTTTTTGTAGTAGTAATCACTTATGGTGTTATAAGAACTAAATCATTTGTTGCATATACAGTAATTAGTAAGTAATAATAAACTAGAATAAAGCTGGCTTACCTTTCACTTCAACATGAACAGTGATGTCATCATGCCAATCAAAGGACAGAATTAAACACTTGTAAAGTCCCTCATCAGAAGGTTGGACTGCTGAGAGTTTCAGTGAGGTGTTGCCTTTATGTAGCTCTTCTTTAAACAGGCCTGTCCTCCCTCTGTAAGACTTTATCTGATATTCATTCCTGTCTTCATGACCTTCATACAGATGCACTAGTGTGTCTGTCTGATATATTCTGAACCACTCCACACTCATGTCTTCAGCACTGGTGCTGGGTTGTAGAGAACAGGGCAGAACCAGGTCTTCACCAGCTACAGCAACAACAGGAGCAGCTGGACCAACTACCTTTAAGTCCTCTGTAATGAACAACAAATATGAAATGTAAAAGAATATAATGCAATGAAACATTTATATTACCTTATAACCATTATTTACATATTCTTCTGTATAAGAGTATTAAGAGTACTGACATAACTTGTTTTATGAGTCATACATATTCAAGTCTCATCATGTTTTTCAGCCATTTCAGGCAACATTGCTGGACATCAAAATGCATTTGCCATGTGGTCATACGGGTGTCTGAATGGTTGGTGTGGAATGTAGCAGTGGGAATAGTAGCTTTGTGCTGGGACAATGGCAGGTAGACCTTGAACTGGATCCCTGTTGGATCAATATCACTTCCAGGTGAGAGTCCAGTTGGTACGTTTGTTGCTGCCACTTCTTGTATGATCGTACTGTATTTTATTGCAGTTTTTACCGGGTTATGGATTATATTTTTGGTCTATATCTTTATTTGGGTTTCTTCTAGCTAAATACAATTCCAGTCATTGTTTGCCATCTGTGATCTATTAATCAGTCCTACAGACGTTGGTTTACTGTTCACCTCAGATCTGACTCTGCTATCTCATCTGGACAAATGCATGGACCAGTGACCAGTCACTGCCCACCACCCAGAGAATCAGCTCTGATGTTTTCACCACCTGGAGACTCATTTACTGACACCCAGTGGCCCTAAAAGTCCAGATCCCAGGTAAAAGGTAGAGGCCTGGAAGCTGTTTACTAACACTTTAAACACAAGTCTCTGTACATTTAAAAAAGTATCCTCATTTAAATATTTGGCATTTAAACGCTAATAGTTTGGCGTGAAACGAATGGTCTCTACCAACTACCTAAAACATCACAGGACTTTCTGTCAGACCAGTGTACTTCTCACACTGGCAAATTCTATTTGTTCAGCTATGTGAGTTTAATGTCCACGTGGACACTGATTGTTCATTTTCATCTGAGATCTGAGATCCTGGACTATATCACCAGCCACCACTAGAGGGAGCTGATCTTCTAATCCAACCTAATTAAGATGGATGAGCCACACCTGCCTTTTTGTCTTTATACATGGCTTTTTTGTTCTTTAGTCCAGCCACTATTGGTATCTTGTTTGTGGGTTTTCTAGCTTTTCTGCTGTTCTTGGCCACTCTTGAGTTTTCAAACCTTTACTTTACTTTTTTGTTTAGGGAAGTTCTTTTTGTTGTTTTCAGCTCTTCTCCTGGTGTCCTTTGTTTGCTTTTCCTCTGGTTTTACTATTGCCAGAGTGTTTTGTCAGCCACATTCTTCTAGCAGAGGTTTTGTTTGTCTCCCTCTCAGACATGTAGCACTTGGGTTCTTGCCTCTTAAAACCCAATGGTGGTGGTTGACACCAGCTATTGAACATCCCAGGGTTTTTCCGCTGTTGGCAACCCCCCACGTTACAATCTGAGACCAATGTGAATATTTCACTATTTGACTATTTTTCTTTGATGCTGCATGTGGATTTTCCTAGCCAATGTCATGGTAAGACACTACATTTAATATTTCCTCTGGTTTTCCTCTGGTTATATTACTTCAATAGTTGGTTTCTCCAGTCATTAAACTTTTTGAAGCTACAAACTTGAAACCACAGGTCAGCATCTGGAACTCCTTTATAAGAAAACTGGCTTTACTGTTCATGACGTAGATTATTCTGACCACATCACTCTTTATAGCTCTAAATACTCCTGTTCATGCTTTATTTCTTCTGCTATTTCCACTTCTTCTGCCCCCATCATCTGCCCTTTCTGGTACTGTAAAACTATGTGAAGGTTTTCTTAGACTCTCCCAAACACCAACGGGAGACCTGTCTCCCTCCTGCTGATGACCAGTTGTCTGTTTTCTCTCTCACCCAGCCTTCTCTCATTTCTGACTTTACAGTTAAATCTACCTGGACTCTGCCCCCACTCCTCATCTTAAGACATCTTCTTCTGTTTCTGCTCATTAATGCTCCTCCTATTTCATGATTAGTTCCTTCAGCTCTCAGAATGCCAGCTATAACACCCATTAAAAAATAAAAAAACCTGGACTAAATGCTGTCACTGTCCTTGGGCTACTGTCCCAGCGACCTGGATGGATGGATGGATGGATGGATGGATGGATGGATGGATTGTCTAAGTGCTGCATTAATTCATAATTACTTGCCCATTTCCCCTTCCTAGCCAAGGTATTGGAAAAGGTTGTAACCTCTCAACTTTTTAAAATGCCTTCTTAATCTTACTCAGGATCTGTACTATAAAATCCTTAACATTAAATTCTGACAAAACAGAAGTTTTACTTCTTGGTTCTAAATAGATAATTTCCAAATTCTTGAATTAAATCTCAATCTGGATGGTGTCTTGGTCACACCACAGTTTGGAACCTTTGTGTGCTTTTAGACTCATCACTCTCCTTTGAACCCCACATGAAGTCACTGGTTAAAAATGCTTTTTCATCTGCTCAACTTTGCAAGCCTTAGGCCCATTCACAACTGTCTCTACTGTCCAAACAAAACCATCTCCTTAATATGTTCAAACTTCAGCTACTAGAAACTTAATAGAACATCACTACAATTCTGCATCAGTTACACTGGCTCTCTGTCCCTCAACTCATTCAGTTTAAACTCCTCCTGCTTATATACAGAACTCTGCACTGTCTTACACCTCCCTACTCAGCTGAACATCTACACCCAAACTGCCCCTCTGTGTCTTACACCTCCCTACTCAGCTGAACATCTACACCCAAACTGCCCCTCTGTGTCTTACACCTCCCTACTCAGCTGAACATCTACACCCAAACTGCCCCTCTGTGTCTTACACCTCCCTATTCAGCTGAACATCTACACCCAAACTGCCCCTCTGTGTCTTACACCTCCCTACTCAGCTGAACATCTACACTGAACATCTACACCCAAACTGCCGCTCTGTGTCTTACACCTCCCTATTCAGCTGAACATCTACACCCAAACTGCCCCTCTGTGTCTTACACCTCCCTACTCAGCTGAACATCTACACCCAAACTGCCCCTCTGTGTCTTACACCTCCCTACTCAGCTGAACATCTACACCCAAACTGCCCCTCTGTGTCTTATACCTCCCTACTTAGCTGAACATCTACACCCAAACTGCCCCTCTGTGTCTTACACCTCCCTACTCAGCTGAACATCTCTTACACCTCCCTACTTAGCTGAACATCTACACCCAAACTGCCTCCTCTTACACCTCCCTACTCAGCTGAACATCTACACCCAAACTGCCCCTGTGTCTTACACCTCCCTACTCAGCTGAACATCTACACCCAAACTGCCCCTCTATCTCTGCTCTTCATTTTCTTCTTTCTGTCAACATTCTCATCACCTTTGTATGAACATGTTGTAATAAATTGTAATACAGGTCATAACTGTAGCTTTGACATGTTAACTTCTTTAGTGAACATTCAGGGGTGTTGTAATTTTGATATGTTGTTATTTTGACTATATAACCCTAATAACTGATATCACTGCATTTTATCTCAGCTGTATGGTGTCTGTATTCCTTAGATGTGTTTGACAGCTGGAGACTCCATCTATATAAAGCTGAGGAGGGTTTGATAAGTCACAGTCTCAGAAGACTAACAAGTGTTTATTGTTTAGATCTGTACATAACACAAATCTAATATCTGAGTATGAAGATCTAAACATCTTGAAATTTAGAGTCCCGCTAAGAAATACATTTATAGAGAAATACAAACTGGAACAGCAATACCTTATATATACAAGAAGCTGCACTAATGACTTCGTAATTTTTAAGGACGTGTTAAGGACTTCTAGCAGGAATCTCTCTCTCTCTCTCTCTCTCTCACACACACACACACACACACAAACATTTTACAGGATGTGATGGACACAAACCTGCTCTGGAATCCATAAATCCTGACATCAGCAGAGTCACACAGATCAACTTCATCCCTGAAAGAGGAAAGTTTCAGTTTCTTTTTATGATGTTCAGAACATTTATTCTTTACTTTAAACAATACAAAAATTGTGCAGAGAAATATGAAGAAAGCAAATGCAAGTCTGACAGGTTTAATGAAAATGATGAATGAAACTGAACATGAACGTTTACTAAAGGGAACTAAAGAACCACACGTGACATCAGAGACCGACAATGTAATGCAAACTAAACAGGCTTAAATAAGGCAAAACACCATGACACAATATCCCCCAGTGGGTGTGTCTACTGAAACACAGCACACACTACCTGAGGGAGGTGTGGACTGACAAACAAAAGTGAACAACATGAATAATGTAAGCAAAAGTTCATGTGAAGGCGGAACAAATCTCGCATGCAGGGACTGCAATCTTATTTGTTTGCATTTGCTAGTTTGTTTCTTTGTGATGATGAAAAAAATCTCAAATAAACAGAAGAACAACAGGCTGAAATCCTGCAAAAGCATAACAATTGATCTTAATTCAATTCTTGTCTGTAAAGCCAGGATGCATTTGGATTCAGTCTGGGTCCATGAATTGATGTCCATGAACTACTTACTTGGTTGGGTAAATGGTAAATTGTGTGTAGTGTTTAGATGGTGTGTAGTGTGTAGAAACATTGTGTATAGATGTGTGTAGTGTTTAGATGGTGTGTAGTGTGTCTGGGGGCCTTAATAAAATACATTTTATTTTTTACAGTAAAATACAATAGTTATAATATTCTGTAGGTGAAACATTCCTATTTGTCTTTCTGTATTCATCAATATACAGATAGGTATTGATCACACCTAGTATTGAGTGGAATGGAAATCACTTTATTAAGATATATTAAACATATGTTAGGCCTAGGAGACGTTGATCACTGTATGCTTTGTGGGCCTGTAGGCTCTCTTTCTCTCCCTCTCTGCTCTTTCTAGTAGTAAATTGTGTGACACTCCTTGTGAGTTGAGGGCAGACAACTCAGAAGGTCTCGGGCCTGTAGATAAGGATGAGCTGCATCAGATGAGTAGCATGTCTGGCGGGCCTGGCACCTGGCGGACCGAAGGAACAAGGAGGCCTTGGCCCGAGGACCCTGGCAGGGGAGAGGTGATGAGGTGATCCCTCACCCCATCACCTCACCTCACGCCACCAATGAGACCTAACATGCTTAACTCATGTCACGGAAGTATGATGTAATCATGTAGCAAAATAGTATAAGAACTATGGTCTGAGAGAGGGGGGCAGCTCTCTCTCGCAGACGCTCTTGAGTGTGTGTAACGGAGATCTCTGGATCGATCCATCTTTCTATTTTTCTATTGTCTTTTGTCTTTAATAAACTTTGTACTTTACTTTGATACCATACACAAATGTTGTTGACTGTTCTTGCTCACCATTAAGGTTTAAATTTACTTATTTGTTTACTTTAATTACTGCAGTCAGAACTGAAATTATTTTCCTTAATTTTCTTTCTTAGGGCATCACTGGGATATAAATGTTTCATGGATGTGTTCAAGAGTGCTGAATAGCCAGTTAGCATGTTAGAGTATTTGGTGTCAAAGAAGGAAAGAAAGAAAGTGCTTAGTTGGGAGGTGGGGGTTGATTGTTTTAAGGCAACTGATCTCTGAAGCATATTTGTGTGTTGATATTTAGAACAGTACAGTATGTGCTGGTGTGCCTCTCCAGGTCTGAAGATAAATAGCAGAACAACAGACAGAAGAACCTGGACAAAATCAAGCATTACAAACACCTCCTTAACATTTATAGTGTGTTATCATATTAGCGCCATCTGCTGGTCACCTCATTATTAGAAACAAACGCTTCAGCTACATTATCAATGTGCCACAACAGCTCCATCTACAGGAATAACATAAAACTGCATGTTAACACACAGCATTTACCGGTGTGCGTGTGTGGTTAGATCTAGATTCATGCCTGTGTAAGCAGGAGTTAATGCTCTGAGCACTACAGCTTGTTCATATTCTGCAGTCTATAAACTGGTCCTGTTTGATCAGACAGATTTGTTACTCTGTTAACTGTTAACTGATTTAAACCTCATCATCGTCGACCCATTTGATTAAGTTATCTTGACCTGCTTGACTAAACACATCTCCTCTCCAGTGTCTATAACAAGCACATCACTCACTTCACTGAACACTCCAAACTCTTTCTGACAAAGCCAGATCTACAGTGAGGTAAAAGCAGTGATATTATCCCCATAAAGCTGAGAGCAGTGTTACCTTTTCCTGAGGTCATTCTGAGAGTCTTCAGGTGGAAAAGTTCATCATCCAGGACTACAGCAGCATTTCTTCACACCAACACACACTCATATCTCCATGTCAGTACTGCAGCTGCACACTAATATCGTCTATTAATATAATAGTCTAATATCTTTGTTACACTATTATACACACCTGTACACACACCTGTACATACACACTGCTCTGCTGGAGTACAGAATTAAATAACCCTTCACTTTCCTTTTCTTTGGAAAGAGACAAACAAGTTTGAGCACATTTCAATCACATATCAGATCAAGAATATCTGAAGTCAAAAATCAAGTCTCCAAGTGTGTGTAAAATGATAATAATTATCAGAATTTTACAAATAATGTTTGAGAGTAATTACAAAGTGTTTGAGAATAATTAAAAGAAATTAAATACTGGTCCCTCCCAGTCCACGTCCCTGGTCAATAAAATCACAGCAGTGTCTCCACTTCTAGTGTGGAAGCTGCATTGTCTCTGTTCACAAAACCCTGAAGTGGACAGTGAACTGAGGACATCATGCGTGTGTCCTCTACCCACTGAGGACATCATGAGTGTCTGTCCCATTCAGGACACCAACCAGCATCACTGCATCATCAGGTGTGAATAAACATGATGCCATCCTTCTGAATAACTCACATCCCTATGAATTAACACCACACACATTCCTCTGATTAAACACCACATATATCCCTATGAATTAACACCAAACACATCCCTATGAATAAACACCACACACATTCCTCTGAATAAACACCACACTGTGACGTGTGCGAGAGGCTGGAGGATGCAGAGACGAGTTAGGTTTTGTACACACTTTGTTTATTTTCACTTTTACATAAAGCGCGAAAGCTCGCAGGACTAACATACAACACGTAGGTGGGTGACTCAAACAAAGACCAGCACGGGACACTGCGTGAACACACATTAAATAGACGAACCACACTATCCCCGTGTGATGACGAGACGAGCCACAGGTGAGACTGATGAACACACTCACACCAACACACCCACGGAAGTACACATATGGACAGAGACAACAAAAACACACGCCCAAAAGGAGGGGTCTGGGGCTGTATCATGACAGGGGCTCCTCCACGACACAGCTCAGAACACCCTCCCTGGGAAAACAGGGGAGAACACGTTAGACCACAGCAACGACGCAGACACTAAAACACACACAGGCACACGGATCAACATGGGCACCAAAGGGAAAAGGGGATTCGGGATGAACACTGGGACAGACCCAAAAACAGGCACAGGGAGTAGGGGAAACAGAGGACCAGGCTTCCAAGCCTGCAGCCCCGTGAACGCTGGAGGGGGCCTTCCTGGGGCTGCCGGTGTGAACCCCCTTTCTCCCGTTCCCGTTCCGATGCCATCTCCTCTGTGGTCCACACTGCCCTCACCCACTTAGAGCAAAAGGATTCTTATGTCTGAGTGCTCTTTGTGGACTTCACATCAGGATTCAATACCATAATCCTCTAGACTTTGGCTAACAAACACCTCACACTGAATGCCTCACTCTGTAATTGGGTCCTGGACTTCCTGACCAACAGGCTGCAGTCTGTGAGGATCCACAAAGTCTCCTCTCCCACCATAATCCTCAGCATGGGCTCTCCCCAGGGCTGTGTGATCTCCTGCATCAATGTGAAAAAGACAAAGGAGATGATTGTGGATTACAGAAGGGGATCTGCAGTGGAAGTGGTTTCCAGCCACAGGTACAGGGTGTGCACCTGAGAAACAAGCTCAGGTGGAAAGCACATCATTCAGGAAAGCACATCACTAGCTCTCCTTCCTCAGGCAGTTGAGGAGGTCAGTCTGTGGAGACTTTACAGATCCAGGTCCAGTGTCCAGTGCTCCAGCATCAATGTGTGGCATGGTAGCTGTTCTGTGGCAGAGAAGAAAGCTCTGCAGAGGGTGGTGAAGCTGCACAGAGGACCATCAGTACCTGCCTCCCCACCACCACAGACATTTATACCTCCAGATGCAGGAAGAGAGCCACCTGCATCATGAAGACCCCACTCACCCAGCACACACACTTTTCGTCCCGCTTCCCTTAGGTAGTGGAGCATAAAGCGTAAAACCACCAGACTTCATTCCAGAAGCTGTGTGTCCAGCACACTGACACTTTACCACACCGTCACTTTACTAATATCAAATCGCTGCTCTGTTGTACCATATTTGTAAATATTGATTCAGCTATTGTATATTTTATCATCACTATTTTATTTTATTCTGTAAATTTTTATGTCATTTTTTTATTTACAACTTTCCAAAAAAAGACTGGTGGTATCCCAGAACTTGAGTACGCAAGTTTGTTCCACCTCATGTACCACATGTGACGTGAATGACAATAAAGTATATTGAATATTGTCTGTCTCATATTGCCCTGTGTAACGTATACTGTCTATTTTGTTGTGTTTGATGTACTGTGCTCTGAGCTCAGTAGTACAGTGTTATTGTCCTATAATTTTTCCTACATGGTTACATCTAAGTGTGTGTGTGGTGTGTGTGTGTGTGAATGTGTGCGTGAGTGTGTGTGTGTGTGTGAGTTGATGTTGGCACTGAGGTTTCCACATTTTTTGTCTGCAGTTCATAATGGACTGACACACACTCCCTTACTGTCAGCACTGGCACACACTCCCTTACTGTCAGGACTGACACACACTCCCTTATTGTCATTGTCAGGACTGGCACACACTCCCTTACTGTCAGGACTGACACACACTCCCTTACTGTCAGGACTGACACACACTCCCTTACTGTCAGGACTGGCACACACTCCCTTACTGTCAGGACTGACACACACACTCCCTTACTGTCAGGACTGGCACACACTCCCTTACTGTCAGGACTGACACACACTCCCTTACTGTCAGCACTGACACACACTCCCTTACTGTCAGGACTGGCACACACTCCCTTACTGTCAGGACTGACACACACTCCCTTATTGTCAGGACTGGCACACACTCCCTTACTGTCAGGACTGACACACACACTCCCTTACTGTCAGGACTGACACACACTCCCTTACTGTTAGGACTGGCACACACTCCCTTACTGTCAGGACTGACACACACACTGTCAGCACTGACACACACTCCCTTACTGTCAGCACTGACACACACTCCCTTACTGTCAGCACTGACACACACTCCCTTACTGTCAGGACTGGCACACACTCCCTTACTGTCAGGACTGACACACACTCCCTTACTGTCAGCACTGACACACACTCCCTCAGTTAATCTGCTGCCATTGTGAGCCCAGCCTGCTGTCTCGTCTTTGGTTGCAACTGTCAGAATCTCCGGTGGACCAAGCAGGGGTGTAGCAGGAGTGATAAACATGGTGGAAACTGTCTCACAAGGTTGTTGAGCTGCTCTCTCAGCAGTTGCGTCACCATACGCTTCCTCTGGAGACTGATCATCCATGATAGAGTGAGCTTCACTTTTACATACTGCAGTGGTCTTTGGTAGCAGAAGAGCATCGAGCAGTTGAGACAGGAGGTTGTGGTGCTATGTGGGCACCTGAGGATGGGAGGAAATATTGATGTTTCCAGACGGCTCCAAAGTCATGCACAACCCTAAATACATATCTACTATCTGTGTGGACTGTCAGTTTTTCCCTTTACTATCTTGCATGTTTCTGTGAAGGCCCATAACTCAGCCGCTTGTGCTGATAAGTGCACAGGCAAAGGGCCTGATTTCCGAACTTCATGATAATGGACCACTGTGTAGCCAACACAATTATTCCCCGAGTCTGCACTAATCTAATCACAGTTTGGTAGTGGAGTCTCCTTCAGGTCTGGGCTGGGGCAACAAACTTAATTTCTAACATGAATCATATTATTCTCCATCGTCTGCTGTAGGTAGAAGAATAGCAGGAAGTAAAACGTTACATCATCTCGCAGTGACATTTCAAGACATGTGTGATGATATCACAGCCACCTCTGTGCAGACAAATGCCTGGTCTTCTCTTCTAGAAGAACTGAAGGGTTATTGTTACTACTAAGGTGATTACATCCTCAGCTCCAGTATGATGAGTTAAGGAAGCCTGTTAAGTCATAGATGGCTTAGGAAGAGTGAAATCTTGAAATGCCTTAACTAATATATCCTGACAAACCAATTCTTCTTTATTCCTAAATGATGTACTTGCAGGAAAAGTATACACTATCCTGTGTCTGTTGGCCATGCTTCTGTGTCTTAGTTGTTGCATTTCTTTTGTTTCCAACTATCATGACAGCTAGTCCCTCCCTTCTCACTACGCCCTTGGATCAATATTAATACTTAGTAACCGGGTAAGAAAAGTTAGTTGAAGTGGAAGTCGGAATTAGAGTTGGGAAGAAGCCAAAACATCACTACAAGAAATGTGCCACTACAAGAAATTTCCACGAAAATCTCAAGGGAATCCAAGTATTGCAGTGTCGCTTAACGCGAACTGCACGACTGAGTATCTAAATATTATCACAGTGTGAGGCCTGGGCCGTGGGTGGTATTGAAGGATCCATATGCAGGTCGAGTGAATACTTTACTTTAATGGGAAAACAAGACAGGCACGCAATACAACTCCAACAGGAGGGGGGAGGGGGATGCGGGCAACGGCCCGGGCAGGGCGGGGCAGGCTAGAGAGAGGTCGTGGTACAGGCAGGGTTCATGCACAAAAATGTCAGAGAAGGTATTCCAGGCAAAAGTACAAAAGGGCAAAAATCCAACAAGGCAGAAACAGAGGCAGGCAAAAGGTTCGATACACATAGAAGGAATAAGCATACAATGGTAGCAATGATAAGGCTTGGTAGAGTCACACATAACATGGAGCAATACTTCGCACTGGCATGATGGGTTCCTGGTCCTTAAGTACAATCTCGTCATTACGATAAACACAGTTCAGGTGATCAGTACTCAGGCGAGGGTGCCCTCTGGCGTTGCTGGGAGGTATTATTCGTTGGCGCCCTCTGGCGGTCCTGGCTGCCAACCGCATCCCTGACATCATCCCCCCTCGAACGCGCGGCTCCAGCCGCTCGAATAGATCGGAGGCGAGGGCGCCCACGGGGTCGTGGCGCCGGGCGACCAGGATGTGTCCTGTTGAAATCCTGGATCAGGGCGGGGTCCAGAACGTCCTGGGCGTCCACCCAGCTCCTCTCCTCAGGACCATATCCGTCCCAGTCCACCAGGTATTGTAGACGACGGCCCCGCCTCCGGGAGTCCAGCAGCGAGTCAACCAAGTAGGCAGGAGATCCATCCACATCTATCGGTGGGGGCGGAGGCAGCGGCGCATCCCGAGGCTGACCAGCGGGCTGTGCAGGCTTAAGCAATGAGACATGAAACGTAGGCGATATGCGATAGTGGGGAGGGAGTCGCAGCTTGTACGATACCTGGTTGATTTTTTTCTCCACCGGGAACGGACAAACGCAAGTGTTTCCCTGAGAGCGTGGCAAGTCCGTGATGAAGTCAATAGCCAGATGTGACCACGGTCGTCTCGGGATGGGGAGGGGCTCAAGGAGACCCATAGGTTTGTTCCGTGGCGTCTTGCTCTGTGCACACACTGCGCATCCATTAACGTAGGTCTTTGCATCCGTAGCGACACCGGGCCACCAGTACTTACGGAGCACAAGGTCCAGAGTGCGCCTCTCCCCTGGGTGGCCGGAGGCAGGAGACGTGTGCACCTACTGTAACAATTCCTGCCTAAAACCGGGGGGGACGTAGAGTGAGCTAGGGGGACAGGCTGCAGGGGCCGGCTCAGCCTGGTGAGCTGCCCGTACTCTCTCATCAAAATCCCAGAGAATCGGACCCACCACCACAGAGGTCGGGAGGATAGTCTTGGGAGGGTCACGCGAGTCCGGTCTATCATACAGCCTAGACAGGGCATCCGCCTTAGCATTCTTAGAGCCTGGTCTGAATGTTATCGAAAAATGAAAACGAGCAAAAAAAAGTGCCCACCTGGCCTGCCGAGCGTTTAGTCGTTTCGCTGCCTTTATATACTCCAGGTTCCGATGGTCCGTTAAGATCACGAAGGGGTGTGCTGCTCCCTCTAACCAATGCCGCCACTCCTCTAATGCGGATTTAACCGCTAGTAATTCCTTGTTCCCGACGTCATAGTTCCTTTCAGCTGCATTAAGCTTGCGGGAATAGAAGGCACAGGGGTGGAGCTTAGGTGGCGACCCCTGCCGCTGAGAGAGGACCGCGCCCAGACCTGTATCCGAGGCACCCACCTCCACCGTGAAAGGCAGCGTGGGATCAGGATGTGCGAGGATAGGCGCAGAGCAGAAACGATGCTTCAGCCGATCGAACGCGTCCTGGGCTTCGGGCGACCACAAAAGCGACTTCGGGGGGCCCCTTAACAGAGAGGTGAGGGGTGCCGCGACTACACTATAGCCCCGAATAAAACGTCGGTAAAAGTTTGCAAACCCCAAGAACCTCTGTAGGTCCTTTACCGAGCGAGGACGTGGCCACTCACGTACAGCCCGCACCTTGTCCGCATCCATCGCCACGCCTTGTCGACCCACCTTGTAACCCAGGAAGTGAACCTCCGTGGCAAAAAAGGCACACTTCTCCAGCTTAAAATAGAGGTGATTCTCCCGGAGCAGCTGGAGAACCTCCTTAACGTGATGCACATGCTCCTCCCTGGTACTTGAATAAATCAAAATATCATCAATGTATACAATGACACTTCTATCCAGAAGCCGACGAAATACATTATTCATAAAAGCTTGAAAAACCGAGGGAGCGTTGGCCAGGCCATAAGGCATTACTAAGTATTCATAATGCCCCGTAGTCGTGATGAATGCCGTCTTCCACTCGTCCCCCCTCTCGTATACGCACCAGGTTGTAGGCACTGCGCAGGTCCAACTTAGTAAATATCCGCGCCTGGCGTAATTGTTCTACTGCCGATGGTACTAGAGGGAGAGGGTGAGAATTTTTTACTGTAATCGCGTTCAACCCTCTATAATCTATGCACGGGCGTAGCCCCCCGTCCTTCTTCTCCACGAAAAAAAGAAACCCGCGGCCGCGGGAGACACAGACGGACGGATGTACCCGTTCTTCAGGGCTTCTGCCACATACTCCGCCATAGCGTGAGTTTCGGGGAGAGACAACGGATAGGCCCGTTGCACAGGGGGAATGGTCCCGGGTAAAAGCTCAATCGCACAATCCGAGGGACGGTGTGGAGGCAGTTGTGCAGCTTTCGCCTTGCTAAAAACATCTGCGTAGTGAGAATACTCCTCCGGGAGCCGTACCAACTCCGACTTCATAGGGCTTTCAATACTTGTGGTACGTACCGCCATGCTGATACAACCGTACTCAGGCGAGGGTGCCCTCTGGCGTTGCTGGGAGGTATTATTCGTTGGCGCCCTCTGGCGGTCCTGGCTGCCAACCGCATCCCTGACACACAGTTGGTTTGAACTTACCAAATGAAGTCCGACTAAATGTACTTCGATCCAGGAAGTATCTAAATGCATGGGGATTAATTATTATAGTGGTGGTCATAAGGATACAACTTCATCGATATCAGTACTGAAAGGTGCTACATAAGACCATCTTTGTTAAAGATCTGAAGTCTCCTGTGTGCAGGTCTTTGTTCTTCATATCCTCACCAAGGACAGAGACAGAGGTGCGGAAGAACAACCTACAACGCCGGAATCGGCGTGGAGGAAAATGGCGGACACAAATGCTGAGGAGAGCGAGATTTTTTGAAGGGCATTCCATAATCAGGGTCGAAAAGGCAAGCATAGGTCAAGTCCGATAATGAGTCCGATTTATGAACATAACCACCACGTAGAGACATGATGGAATGACAAAAACAAAATGGAAGTAAGAGAATAAACATGACAGAAATAACACAGTTTGAATACAACGTATATCACAAAACATTAGAGAAACAAACTATACAAAACAAACTGAACAAACCGTACAAACCCAGCAAAGCCAACAAACCAACAAATGATCCGTCACCCACGAGACAAAAGACAGGCATTAAATACACTCAAACAAACTGAGAACACCTGTGAAACATTACAAGGGGAGTGGGTTACAGACTGAGAGGGGGGACTAGGACGCACATGGCTGACAAAACAAACCCTGTCGGGGAATGACAGGAGGAGGAGGGGCCAGACGTGACACAACCTTATCTTACAGGTGTTTGGTGGTGAGAGTTGAGGCCATCTGCTTTAAATAAAATAAAAACGCAGGGGAAAATTTTCCAATGGGTTATAATGTTGTCAAACTTCAACTTGTATAGTGATGTATTTCCATTTGCATATACTGAATAATTTATGATTTGTGTATAATGATGGAGATTTCAAACACTGGTATGTAAAAGAAGGTGTGTCGATTACATATTCACTCGATTACATATTCACTCCTGAGAAACTGTCAGATCATCACTATTATAAAAACTGTCATTTTGGCTTGTGAACATTTATCTGTAATAATGAACAGGTCCAGCTGTTCTCTTCAAATAATTGTTTATCTATTTTTGTTTATGCTTTAATAACTTTGATTCTAGCAGGCCGAGGGATTTAGGAACCACACAGTCTATCTGAAATCTGTTTCTTCTTTTAGTTTGCACTGGTTAAGCATTCTAGATTTGTATACATTGTACATTATATATTTTGTACAATAAAGACATTCTGTCCTGTTCATTCTTGTATTTATCTGGTATTTCTGCTTTATCAGATCAAAAATTACATCTTTTCTCTTCCTCTCTATCTCTCTCACTGTATGTGGTCACAGAGGTGAAGAATAAATGTAAATAAATTAAGGTGGCTATACCAATGATGGACAACAAAGAAATAAAAATATAAATCAAACAGCCTATAAGCTGGATAAACATAGAGAACTTTCTAAGGTGGCCAAGTTTTGTTTTGTGTTTAACCACCAGGTGGCAGTATAGACCCTAAATTGAAGAAATAATAGGTAGGAGTGTAGTGTAGACAAGGTGAATAAATGCGAATGAAAGGCTGCAACCTGATTCTGGTGAGTGTGATTGTACTGTCACATATTCTACTCTCACATATTGTACTGTGACCCAGTAGAAGAGGGAGAGGTGCTGTGTACCCTGACACTGAGAGTGGAGAAGATCCTCCTCTCTCACACAACAAAGGTTGTTCAGTTAAGATGTGGACACAAAACACACTGTTGTGCCTCTCAGACATGAGAGTGATGTTTGATCTCAACAGTGTTTGGGAGGCAAGTCAAGTCCTGGAAGCTAAACTACATTGGTAACAGCATGGTTCTGTGTTTAATATCAGTCACTGTGAGCAGGTCGTCTGCTACAGTGTTGTGGTGTTTTAAGGACAGACAGCACTGCATTTTGTGCAGTGGCTCCTAAAAGCAAAAACAAACTAGTGCCAATAACTTTTTCTAGGCTCCATAATAATATGCAAACTAATGAAAATTGCAACACTCACATCAGGTCACACATAGATTGTGTGAAAATAGATATTTTCACTTCGCCATTTTCAACAAGCTAACGCTTAGCTAACGTTTCAGCTCGGCTACGCTGCTTCACATTTGTTGATGGGCAGAGACGTCCATGTGAGTGGGAGCTACAGCTGTCGTTTATCTTTGAAAATACAAACTCAAATGAACACGGTGGATATTTTTCCCCAATTACAAAAATCCTCACCCATAAAAAAAAAAATAATGCTGTTGTATCACCTGTCGCCACTGGCGAGCGAAATAATTATATTACTCGCAAATTAATATTTATGGTTGCGATTGCAACCATTTAAGTCGCAGTCTGGAGCCAGTCTGACATATATATCCATGGGTGTAGTAGTGGGGGGGAAAGTGGACCTGACTACCCAGGGCCCCAGTAGGGGGAGGGGCCCATAAACATCTTAATTTGTTTTTTTTTTTTGGCATTTATAGGGGCCCACTGACATTGAGTGTGTACAGGGCCCAGAATTTGCTGCTACGCCCCTGTATATGACATGTATATAAAGTTTGATTAAACCACACTGAAGACAAGAAAGGCCCCTTAAACCCTCTGTGGGGTCATATTTAATGCTCATTAATACACTGTATAATACTGAGCTGTCCTCAGTACTGCACTGTGTGATCATATTTAATACTGTATAATAATACTCAGTACTGTACTGTGTGTGATCATATTTAATACTCCATAATACACTGTATAATACTCAGTACTGCACTGTGTGTGATCATATTTAATACTCTATAATACACTGTATAATACTCAGTACTGCACTGTGTGTGATCATATTTAATACTCTATAATACACTGTATAATACTCAGTACTGCACTGTGTGTGATCATATTTAATACTCTATAATACACTATATAGTACTCTATGGGTCATTCTGATGATCTTACATGAAACGTCTTTACTGTGTACAGCGTCTACATGTGTATCACTCCAAATTAGACACAGAATGAAAAACCTTTCAGAGTTCACACAACACAATCCAAAGCTTTATTGTTTATAAAGAGGATCAGATAAACACAAATACATCATCACTCTTAAGAGAAGAGACTGAGGGTGTCAGCTGATGGTGATCAGGACACACCGTCTTAAACAGAAGATCAATACATCTCACAACCATAATTATCAAACACAATCACTTGTAGAACTCCAACCTCTACTCAACCCCTCACTAGTCTAACAACTTTCTATTAACCTAACAATCTTGGGGAGAGAGGGAGAGAGAGAGAGAGAGGGGAGAGAAAGAAGTGAAAGAAACAAAGAAAAAAAATTTAAGCGTTATTATAGACTGTTTGAAAGACCAAAATATAATGAAACTATAAAAATGTAATCAAAATATAATCAGAGAGAGAGGGAGACAGAGGAAAAAGCACAAAAATACAGATGAGAGTTGTAAAAGAACAGTTTGTATATTGTACATGCTCTAAAACTACCCGTTTGTACTGAATATGAGTGTGTGTGTGTGTGGGGGGGGTGTGTGTGTGTGTGGGGGGTGTGTGTGTGTGTGTGTGTGGGGAGAGAGTGTGTGTGTGTGTGTGATAAAGAGATGGAGGGGACAGCCAGAGAAAATACTGTATGAGACAGAGAAAAGTGTGTAGTGTGTGTGTGTGTGGAGAGAGAGAGAGACAGGAAAAAGCACAAAATTATTTAAAATATTAAATATTTAAATAAAAAGAAAGAGAAAAATGTGTGTGTGTGTAACAGTGTAGAATAAATTGTGAAATTCCTGCTAAAATAAGTGGGCACCACTAATCTGACGTCAGCACCGCAGCTAGCAGTGGGGGATTATGGGATACTCGCGGCAGAAACGTTTGTGCACTGCCACACGTAGGTCCTCCTCCCCGCTCATTTGAAGTTAAACGAGTATTGTAATGATTTTATTTAAGATGAGGTCATTAATGAATCTCTACATGGCTAAATATAGGAATGTACGGGGTTAGGATTAAACGGGCATTAATTTAAGATCGTATTTTAAGGTGTGTAATACTTGATGCTAGTTTGGCTAACTTTAGCTTCATTTGTACGGGCAGATCCTGCTGAGACGTGATAAAATAATAAAACGACTGTGGTCGCTACACTTATTGCAGTGTTACACAACGAGGACTGAGGGCCCAGCAGGGATCACTTATTGCAGGTGAGCGGTTATATGTGTGTTCTGTTTTTATCTTTTAATCATGCTAAATGTGCTGTTTTTTACGAAAGGAGAAGTGGAGGAAATCGTTGGTATAGATCTAAGACAGACAAGCCGCCAACGTTTACAATTCTAGATCAGCCAGTTAGAGTGTATAGTAGACATGAAACCTACAGATATTTGGGCCATAAATTTAATATAGCAGGAGATTGGAGTCAGCAGGTGGAACAAATGAGAACTCAGTTCAATTCTGGACTAGAGATGATTGATACATGTCCACTCCCAATTGTGATGAAGTTAGAAGCAATAAGAGAAATTGTAGTGGCAAAAATTCAACATCTATTTGCTAATGTTCATCTACCACAAAATGTTCTCCAAGAAATGGATAATAAGATTGTGCAGGTCGTAAGAAAGTGGCTTAATCTAAACACACGGTCAACCAGGTGTTTTATATTCCAAAGCCGAAAACATGGAGGCCTAGGTGTTCCTAACTGTTCTTGGTTATACAATGCAACCCGACAAGCTCATCTTATTAATATGCTGAATAGTGATGATAAATCGGTGAGGGAAATGGCAAGAGCCTCGCTATTCCTAGATTTTAGACGACGTAAAATTCCACTAGCCTTGCCTGGTGAAGATAATTTCTTAGGTTTTAGAAGAAAAGGTAATGGGAAACTGGATGTGCAGGCTCAGGGATTTGGTGTTTCATCCGATTGGCCAGATCTGAATGATTTATATAAGAGAACAAATACAGAATTAAAATGGACAACACTAGGGCACTGTAAAAGTTTCAGAAATAATAGTGAAAGATCGGTGAGTGTTGTGTTAATGTTGAAACATCCCACCAGCTGCAGTGTAACGGGATTAAAAAAAAAATACTGCTGGAGGCTCAGCGTGTAGAGCAACAACAATACTGGTCCAGTCTGAAGCTTCAGGGGAGGGCTGGCAGCAGGGATCTGCTGATCACTCGGTATCACACTCAATATTTAGAAATGCTGTAATCAGTGAGGAGGTTGTGTGTTATGATGCTCACTAGATCAGTCCAGTTGTGTGTGTAGAGGAGCGTTACCATGGAGACTCAGGTGTTCCTGCAGGACACAGGAGGTTATTCTAGTTCACACACACACACTGAGTTGTTATAACCCCAAACCCTAAACCCTGCATAGAGGGGCTGAGTGAATGTGGAGTGGAATGTGTGTAAGTGTGTGAGTGTGTGTGTGTGAGAGGAGACGCTGTAGAAGGACAGAGTGCCGGCGGGCCAGTCCACATACACTCCTACTCTGTTGGAGCTGGAGGGGGCAGAGATGTCAGTTCTCTTCTTATTGTGTCTGACAGTGTAACTGTTATTAGTGCAGTAAAGACTCCAGGACTTTATATTCCATCCAAACACACAGTCATCACTGTCTCCTTTCCTGCTGATTCCTTTATATGTCACTGCTATAACAGCATCTCCACTCCACTCAGCCTCCCAGTAACAGCGTCCACACACACACTCTCTCCACACACACTCTCTCCACACACACTCTCTCTACTCAGCACCTCACATAGTAATCAAATCTGTCTGGATGATCAGGATACGACTGCTCCTCCCCACACGTCACCTTCCTGTTCCCCTCAGACAGAGAGAGACGTGTGTGTGCTGTGTTTGGGTCCAGTGTGAACTCACACGCATCTGCACACAAGAACAGACATTAGAGGAGACAACACACAACACAACTACTGTGTGTGAGAGTGTGTGTGTGTGCATGTGTATGTATGTATGTATGTATGTATATATGTGTGTGTGTGTGTGTGTGTGTGTGTGTGTGTGTGTGTGTGTGTGTGTGTGCAGTGTGTGTGTGTGTGTGTGTGTATGTATATGTGTGTGTATGTGTGTGTGTGTGTGTGTGTACATATGTGTGTTGTGTGTATGTATATATGTGTGTGTGTGTGTGTGTGTGTGTATATATATGTGTGTTAGTGTACACATGTGTGTGTGTGTGTGTGTGTGTGTGTGTGTGTGTGTGTGTGTGTGTGTGTGTGTGTGTGTGTGTGTGTGTGTGTGTTCATTATATTGAAACAGTGAACTCACATTTTCTTAGTCCTGGTTTGATTCTCATCATCCCTGTATGATCCACCCTAAACACACACACACACACACACACACACACACACACACACACACACACACAGTGTTTAAAAATTCTTTAAGACCTTCCTCCCTAATTCTAATTTTTTTCATCCCTCTCCCTCTTTTCATCTCTCCCTCTTATTCTCTTTCCCTCCTCCCTCTTTCTCTCCCTCCTTCCCACTCTCTCTCTCCAGGCATACACAGAAACACACACACACAGTGTTTAATAACCTGTCTTAAAACCTTCCTCTCCAATTCAATTTTTTTCATTCTCCCTCCCTCTTTCCATCTTTCTCTCCCTCTTCATCCCTCTCCCTCCATCTTTCCCTCCTCCTCTATCTCTGTCCCTAACTCTGTTCTTTCTCCTTCCCTTTTCTTCTCTCACTTTCTCTCCCTTCTTGTTATCCCTCCCTCTCTGCTTCTGTCTCCATCTCTCCCTCTATCCCTCATTCTCTCCATATCTCTCTCCCCCTTTCTATCTCTCCTTTCCATCCCTCCCTCTTTCCCACTCTAACCCTCTCTCTCCAGGCATTCACACACACACACTCCATCTCCCTCTCCATCTCTCCCTTTTACATCTCTCCCTCTCTCCATCCCTCTCCCTCCTTCTCCCCCTCTTGTTCTCTTATCTCTCCCTCATTCTTTCCATCTTTCCCTTCATCTCTACCTCTCTCTCCTCTTTCTCTCTCCATACAGAATGTTTAAAAATTCTTTAGGACCTTCCTCTAATTCTATTTTTTTCATTCTCTCTCTCCCTCTTTCCATCTCTCCCTCCCTCTTATCCTCTTTCTCCCCATATCTCTTTCTGTCTCTCCCTCTCGATCTCTCTCTCCCTCCTTCTCTGTCTCTAAATGTTCTTTCTCCTTCCCTTTTCTTCTCTCTCTATCCCTCCTCTCCATATCTCTCCCCTCTTTCTCTCCTTTCCATCTGTCTCTCCCTCTATCCCTCCCTCTTTCCCACTCTACCCCCCCTCTCCAGGCATTCTCTCTCACACACACACACACACACACACAGACAGACAAATTACAATCCTTTAAGATGTCTCTAATTCTATTTTTTCATTCTCTCTCCCTCTCTCTTGATCTCTTTCTCTCTCTCCTTCTTTCCTTCTCTCCCTTGTTCTTTCTCTTCCTCCCTTTTTCTCCCTCCTTCTCCATCTCTTCCTTTCCCCTCTTAATTTTTGTCTTTCTCTCCCTCCTTCACTATTTCTCTCCCTCTCCATCTCTCCCTTTTCCTTCTCTCTCCATCTTTCCCTCTTTCCCTTCATCTCTCCCTCCTTCTCTGTCCCCCTTCACTATTTCTGTCCCTTACTCTCTCCCTCTTGCTCTACCTCTCTTTCTCCATCTCTCCCTCATTCTTTCTCCTTACCTTTTCCTCTCCCTCCATCTTTCTCTACCTTCTTCTCTACCAGCACTTTAGACCAACACCAGTTTACAGACCACCAGAACTGGTCCAGTGACACTGTCAGCACTGCCATCCACACGACCCTCACACATCAGGAGGACGAGGACAGTTATGATCACTGTTCACTGATTACAGCTCAGCACTCAACACACTCACCCCACCACACTGACTGAAACACTCCACACACACACACACACACACACCCACACCACACTGCACACACACACACACACACACCCCAACCACACACACACACACACACACACACACACACACACACACACACCCAACCACACTGACTGAAACACTCCTCACACACACACACCCCAACCACACTGACTGAAACACCACACACACACACACACTGACTGAAACACCCAACCACACTGACAAACACTCCTCCACACACACACACACACACCCCAACCACACACACACACACACCCACACACACACACACACACACCCACACCACACACACACACACCCCAACCACACACACACACACACACCCCAACCACACTGACTGAAACACTCCTCACACACACACACCCCAACCACACTGACTGAAACACACACACACACACACACACACACACACACACACACACACGCTCTGGAAATGGTGATGAACACAACTGTAAAGTTCCTCCATCACATGGTGGATCTCCCACAACACAAAGTCCTCACCCTGCTGTCCAGACAGCTGCTGTCTCTGTTTTAAAGAGTCCAGGCTCCTCCCCCTGATGACACACACCTGTCCATCATGATGGGGAGCAGGAACCAACCAGTCAGGCAGGAGGACTGTAGCTCCGCCCTCTGGCCTACACAGCTCCACCCACTAACACTGCCACACTCACTATAACACACTGCAGTACAGTTCACTATAACACTGACTCCCCAACTCACCCTAAAACCAAACACTAGACAACAAAGACACTACAAACACATCACTGCACAGCAGAGTCTACAAACAGGATGAATTATTAATAGGGAGACCAGGCAGAAATACATAAGGAACAGATGATTATGGCCTTCAGTAGTTTAGGTACTCATGAACTCTAGGACACACACACACACACACAATAACGTTACATACCTGAGTGTGTCCAGTCTGCAGTGTGGATCCTCCAGTCTAGCAGAGAGCAGCTTCACTCCTGACTCTCCTGGGTGGTTGTAGGTCAGATCCAGTTCTTTCAGGTGTGAGGGGTTTGAGCTCAGAGCTGAAGCCAGAGAAGAACAACCTTCCTCTGTGACCAGACAACCAGACATCCTGCAGAAAGGAGGAGAGAGAGAGAAAGAGAGATGTGTAGTATCAGTCTGCATGGAGCAGCTAGAGAGGCTGGGAACTGTAGTGAAGGTTCCCCCACTCTCATCTCCAAGATGGCGTCCTCCGTGCAGACGGCTTTGTTCACTCTTCTCCACATCACTGCTGCTTGTGTTTATTTGAGCTCTTTGTGCACTCAGAAGAACCTAAAACTGGACGTACACTGTGTGATATCAGTGGTCTTATAAGACTGTTACATGTCAGACTGTATGAGATGATGCCTGTAAAATCTTCTATATGTGACTGTGTGATGTCATGTGTGATAACACTGTCACATTACTGCATCTCTGAATCAGAGGAAGATATTTCATGACATTTTATATCATGTTTAGTACAGAGAAAGGACCAGTGACACTGCAGAGAAACAGTCTAAGAAACCCAAATGATGCAGACTTATATATGTGTGGGGTTTATGGAGCTCTGTTAATGTCATTGTAAACATGTATAAACAACAGTGCTGTAATCTAGGAGTCTTCTCTTCAGGAAGAAGCTGATTCCTGCTCTATTAGTAGAGGACCTGAACTCTACACCTTCAGTTCAGTTTATTATCACCTCTATCATTCTCCTTCAGCATATACAGAAGTGAGATACTGTTCTCCACAGATCATAATGATCACACACCACATACAGAAACATAATCACCAAGACCATGGAGCGACTGCTACTCCGCCTCCTCAGACCTCAAGTGCAGCATGCAGTGGATCCACTACAGTTTGCCTACCAAGAAAAGGTGGGAGTGGAAGATGCCATCTCATCCCTCCATAGGACCCACGCTCATCTGGATAAAGGAGGCTGTACTGCCAGAATCATGTTTTTTGACTTGCCCAGTGCTTTAAACACCGTACAGCCCCTTTCGCTAAGAGACAAACTGACGGCAATGAATGTGGTTTCACATCTGGCAACCTGGATTACGGACGACCTCACTAATAGACCACAGTATGTCAGGCTGGGGAGCTGCACATCAGAAACGGTCATTAGTAGCACAGGAGCACCACAGGGAACTGTACTGGCCCCTTTTCTCTTCACACTTTACACTTCTGACTTCAGCTACAACTCTGAGACCTGCCACATGCAGAAGTTCTCAGATGACACAGTTGTTCTTGGATGTGTCAGGGATGGACTGGAAGGTGAATACAGAAATCTAGTAAAGGACTTTGTTGTATGGTGTCTGAAGAACCACCTTCTGCTAAATACTTCAAAAACAAAAGAGATGGTGGTGGAGTTCTGTCAGTCTGGACAGCCTCCAAGACACATCTCAATTGAGGGGAGTGATATAGAGGTAGTCAGTACCTACAAGTACATTGGGGTGCACTTGAATAATAAACTGGACAGGTCAATTAATACAGACTCTCTGTACAGGAAGGGTCAAAGCTGACTGTATTTTTTAAGAAGGTTAAGGTCCTTTAACATTTGCAAAACACTGCATGCTACATGCTACTGAGCATGTATTATACATGCATCTATTATACTTTCTATTACATTTTCTATATTATATTTTATACTGTGTGAATCTTTCTACTGTGTATATATCCATCGCTGTTACATGCTACTGAGACCCTAATTTCCTCCAGGATTAATAAAGTATATTCTATTATATTCTATTCTATAAGAACACATTAAACACATTTAGAAACAGAGACCATTGAAAGAGCAGCATGGGTGTAAGAAAGTGCTGGTAAGTCATTAAAGTGCTGATCAGAAGAGCAGGAGTAAAATCCCTGAGTAGAGAGTTTAGATTAAAGTTGTAAAGTGTGTGTGCATTCAGCTCATCACATTACAGCCCCTGATGGGGTGAATGTGGGGCAGTTAGTGGAGGGAGTTAATTGCCCTGATGGGGTGAATGGGGGACAGTTTGTGGAGGCAGTTAATTGCCCTGATGGTCTGAGGACAGAAACTGTTGTACAATCTGGAGGATGTTGCCCAGATGCTCTGCAGCTCCTACCAGAGGGTGGAGCACAAAGAGGTGGTGGGAGGGGTGAGAGGGTCCAGCATGATGGTGGAGGCCTTTCTGACACATCCATCTTTATAAACACCTGCTAGGGTGGGAGTGGGGCTCCCATGATCCTCTCTGAGGCCCTGGTTAGCTGCTCCACGTCCTGTCTGTACAGTGTGTCATCGTTATTGGTGATCAGACTGACTGTAGTGTCATCTGTGAATGTTGTGATGTGATTGTGCTGCACGTGGCAGTGCAGTCATGTGTGAGTAATGTGAACAGGAGAGGTGTGAGCACACAGTCCTGGGGGAGACGCTGCTCAGTGTGATGCTGCTGGATGTTCTCTTCCCTGTTCTCACTGACTGTGGTCTGTCTGTATGAAGGTACAGTACACAGCTGCAGAGTGGTGTGTGGAGGCCCAGAGTGACCAGCTTCTCTGTGAGCTGTTGTGTAATGATGGTACTGAGAGTGGAGCTGATGTAGATAAACACCCTGACGTTTGTCTTTGTGCTCTAGATGTGTGAGTCACGTGTAGTGCACTGGATACAGCGTCCTCAGCAGATCTATTTACATGATATGCTTATTGAAGGGGATCAAAGTTAGGAGGCAGGAGGGTCTAATATGCTGCATGACTGACCTCTCAAAGCATTTCATGGTAATGGGGGTCAGAGTTATGGGACCAACCAAGAAGAATCTCTGTTGAATATAACAAATCTCACCTGAGTGTCTCCAGTTTACAGTGTGAACTCTTCAGTCCAGCAGAGAGCTGCTCCACTCCTGAATTGTTCAGGTCGTTGTTACTGAGGTCCAGTTCCCTCAGGAGGGAGTTTTCCAGTTGCAAAGCCAATGCCAGATTTTCACAAGTCTTTCCACCAAGATTACAGAGAGCCAGCCTGCAAGTAGATACAACAAATATTACTATACACTCTACAGCTGACACAACAGATATTACAATATAGACATTAGTTTTTATTAATGGTCACGCTGCAATTTTTTTTCATCACATTTAGATATTGTTTGGACAACACAACTGCATATAATAAAAATATAATATGCATATAATAAAAATGACTATACACAAAATGGCCACCAGGTGTCACTGTTGGTTATTAACCCATATGGTTGCAGCAGTGTGTCTGTGGAGGTAATAAATTTATTAAAGGGGTGATACAGGATAAACCAGAGCATCTTCATATCTCTGCTAATAGGTTAAAATCCGTTTTGAGACTGCGGTGTTACTCTGTTCACTGTTTACATCCTCTGTTCAGTGTTAAAATCCGTTTGAGACTGCGGTGTTACTCTGTTCACTGTTTACATCCTTAACCCGCTGTTTGTGTGTTTTTTTCTCCTGTTTTTTCACTATGTCGACTGTGGAGGATCGTGCACTCTCCAGGGTCAGCAGGCAGCTGGAGAAGTTGGAACTCCAGATCTGGCGTCTCCTGGAGAAGCAGACGGAGCTTCAGCGGGAGAGGACGAGGCTTGAGGCCACTCGCGAGGCGTCCCCAGCGGCTTTTTCCACTCCAGCTCCACCCTGTCGGCGTTTCCCCGCGGATCCCAAGTTCACGCCCGCCCCGTGCTGGAAGAAGCAGCGTCGCCAGGGAAGGCCGAGAACATCGTCCCCCCCGCCCCAGCCTGACTTCACCTCTGCCAACCGGTTCTCAGCTCCGGCTCTCAGCTCCGGATCCTCTCCTTCACCTTCACCTCTGTCTCCACCAACACCACAGACACATAAGGGCAGTGTGTTACTGATTGGTGACTCCATAACCAGACATCTTAAAGTCCGGTTACCACGCACTAAGGGTAATGCCACTGTGTGCTGTCTTCCAGGTGCACGCGTCCTGGACGTGGCCAGGCGTCTTCCTTCGGCACTGCGGCAGAGAGATGACTTCGGCACGGTCGTTCTTCACATGGGGGCGAACGACGTCTCCGCACGCCGCAGCGAGGTCCTGAAGGAGCACTACCGTTCACTACCGACACTGTCCGGAAGAAGACGGTCGCCAGGGTCATCGTCTCCGGTCCGCTACCCACGTACAGAAGAGGCTGTGAGTCGTACAGCAGGCTCTACGGGCTCCACACTTGGCTCCGGGGTTGGTGTGGCACCGTCGGCGCGGAGTACGTGGACCACTGGGAGTGCTTTCGGGAGCGGCCAGCACTCTTCTACAGAGACGGACTTCACCCGAGCCGCCTGGGATCCGCCGTCATCTTGGGAAACATCGGGATGTTCTTCACCTACAGTGACTGGTCCCACCCAACCCCACCCAGCATGAAGATCAGGCGAGTACAGTTCACAAACACATAGAATCTGTACCCATTACTAGAAATAGATTAACACGTAGAATGAGTCAAAAAAGTCGGTCGTAATAACTTAATTAACATTAAATTGGTTAGCACTGAATATGTAGCCTGCACCTCTGACCTGAAGCTCGGCTTATTAAATATTAGATCGCTCGCGTCAAAGTCACTTGTTATTAATGAAAATATCACAGATCATGCGTTTAATATAATGTGTCTAACGGAAACATGGATTAGACAGAATGAATATATATCATTAAATGAAGCTAGTCCACCAGGATACAAATACATAAACCAGCCTCGTCTTACTGGCAAAGGAGGAGGTATCGCTATAATTTATAAAGATAATCTAGACATCAAAGATAAACGCATCCGAAATTAAACTCGTTCGAGATCCTCTACACTACCATAAAACTTCAATTAACGAAAAATAACTATGAGACGTTTCCATTAATTATTATTTACAGACCGCCAGGTCCATACTCTGAATTCCTTAATGAATTTTCAGATTTTATTTCTAACCTGGTAGTATCGGTAGATAAAGCTATAATAGTTGGGGATTTCAACATTCACTTTGATAACCCCAATGACCCCCTGAGAACAGCATTTGTGTCCATCTTAGACTCAGCAGGAGTTAGACAGAACGTCACAGGGCCGACTCATAGTCATGGACACACACTCGACTTAGTATTAACATTTGGATTAAGTTTAGAAAACGTGGTAACGCTTCCTCAGTCTGTACCCATCAACAACCTTTCGCTGTACTTTAGACAAAGTAGCTCCTCTTAAAACAAAACGTACCATAGAAAAGAGATTAGCCCCCTGGTATAATAACGACACGCGCACATTAAAACAGAGCACTCGCAAGTTAGAGCGTAAGTGGCGACAAACAAGCTTAGAGGTATTTCGTCAGGCATGGAAGGATAGTCTCATAAATTATAGAGCAGCTCTAAGAACAGCTAGATCTAAATATTTCTCAACCCTAATAGAGGAAAATAAACATAACCCTAGATTCCTATTCGACACAGTAGCGAAACTAACTAGAAGTAAAAACACTATCGAGTCACACAACTCATCATTATTTAGCAGTAATGACTTCATAAACTTCTTTGATAACAAAATTCCTAATATTAGACAAAATATCCAAACCATTAGCCCTAGACTCGATAATCTAGCATATAATTATACCTGTATAGTCCTACCAGATGAGAGATTAAATTGCTTTAACCCCCTCAGAGAGATAGACTTAGATTCACTAATATCGTCAGCTAAAAAGTCAACGTGTATGTTGGATTCAATACCAACAGACCTCTTTAAAAAGATAGCACCGGAAACAATTAAGCCGCTCCTAAATATTATCAACTCGTCTCTCAGCACCGGTTATGTACCAAACATATTTAAAATAGCTGTAATCAAACCCATAATTAAAAAAACGGATCTTGACCCCCGTCAGCTGTCCAATTATAGGCCAATATCTAATCTTCCGTTTATCTCCAAGATCCTAGAAAAGGTCGTGGCGCAGCAGCTGTGTTCATATCTTCATAGAAACGGCATTTCTGAAACATTTCAGTCAGGGTTTAGAGCCCATCACAGTACGGAGACAGCGCTAGTTAAAGTAGTAAATGATCTGTTACTAGCCTCTGATCAAGGTTGTATGTCCCTACTCGTATTACTTGACCTTAGTGCAGTTTTTGACACTATTGATCATAGCATTCTTTTACATAGGCTAGAATACGTGGTCGGGATTAAAGGAACAGCCCTCTCATGGCTTAGGTCGTACCTGACAAACCGATACCAGTTCGTTGATATTGATGGCGACTCCTCTGTTCATACCAAAGTTAAATTTGGTGTTCCGCAGGGTTCTGTCTTAGGACCTCTGCTTTTCTCGTTGTACTTGCTACCATTAGGTGATATCATCCGTAAACATGATGTTAACTTTCATTGTTATGCAGATGATACTCAGTTATATGTCTCAGCGAGACTAGATGAGGGAAGACAGCTTAACAAGAAAGTTGAGGACTGTGTACAGGACATCAGGGAGTGGATGTTGAGTAATTTCCTTCTACTAAATCCTGATAAGATAGAGGTACTTGTATTAGGACCACAGATAGCCAGTAATAAGTCCTCTGATTATTTATTAACTCTGGATGGTCATACAGTACCATCAAGTACAACAGTTAAAGATCTCGGTGTAATTATTGACTCGAGTCTATCATTTGAATCTCATGTAGATAACATGACTAGAATAGTGTACTTCCATCTTAGAAATATTGCAAAGATCAGAAACATAATGTGTCTACACGACGCAGAAAAGTTAGTTCATGCTTTCGTTACCTCTAGACTAGATGCTTTATTGTCTGGATGTTCCGGTAAGTGTATAAATAAACTCCAGTTAGTTCAGAATGCAGCAGCAAGAGTACTTACTAGAACCAGAAGATATGAACACATTACTCCTATTTTAACTAGACTCCATTGGCTCCCAGTAAAATTCCGCATTGAATTTAAAATCCTGCTATTAACATATAAAGCGTTAAATGGTCTGGCGCCGCAGTACTTGAGGGAACTTTTAGTCCTATACGAACCTCCGCTAACTTCCATCCAGTGTTAGGGACTCAGATTCAGTCACTGTGTTTAAATCTAGATTAAAAAACACATTTGTTTAGTCAGGCATACTGTTAAGAGCATTCACCCACCACTCTGTGTTCCTTCTTGTCTCCCCTACTTCATAGAGACAAGGACCACTCTAGGGCACCAGGAGGCACGGCGGTTCCTGATTCGGACCTGCTCCACCCTTGGCACCCCGGACTAAATTACTACACCCACTACACTTACCACTGATTAACCCCAACACCACTATCTCAGTCTGTATTCCCAAAAGAGGATGGGTTTCCTGACGACTGCATGCAAGCACCTGCAGGCACCTGGGAGATGGTCTGGCTTGCCGGTGGATGTGCTGATGCCGGGGTTGGACTTGCCGTTGCCGCGGGACGACGTGCTGGTGCTGGCTCCTGCCTGGGGCTCATCATCTGCACCGGGGGGACTGTGACTACTGGGCCGGGGAACAAGAACCTTATGCCACAACTGTAAAACCACCTTTTGTCCACAAATACGGACTGGTGCTAACGGGCCGCCCAATGGAGGATGGGTTCCCTTTTGAGTCTTGGTCCTCCCAAGGTTTCTTCCATTTTCCCCGCCATCTTAGGGAGTTTTTCCTTGCCACTGTCGCTGTCAGGGTTTGCTCCAGGTCCGCTCCCCCTGTCACCACTAGAGGGGGAGCGCGAGCAAATTCCTGATTGTTTAATTCCTTAATTCCTTCCTATTAGCGGCGATGACCTGCAGCCGTCCGCCTGCCTACTTAAGGTGGGTGGCTGCAGGTCCTCGTCACTGAGTTGTTGTTGTTCCCTCGACTTCTTCTCAGTGTTGGCAACGTTGGGCGTTTCAGTGAATTCTCTTCCCTTTTTCCAAGTTGGCAACGTTTGGCTTTTCTGGGGAATCTTTCTTCCCTTTTTTTATTTTTTTCTCTACTTATTCGAATCCTTTATTCCTGCGCCCTATTCTGGCCTCCCTCAAGTTTTCCTTACCCTGTATTGTTTCCTATCGTTTATTATTTTTCTGGTTTTTCCCCCCCTGAGCAGGTGGTTCCCTCAGGAAGCTGACACGTTGAATTTCCCGTGTAGTTTTGGTTTTTTCCTTTTGCTAGAGTTTCGTTTGGTTTTCCACACGTTGAGTTTTCCTCCGTGTGTGCCTTTTTCTTTTTCCCTTTTTCCCCTGCTATATACGCTAGGTATTTGCGTGTTTCTTTTGTTATTTTGTGCTTTACTTTTGTCTCGTTTCCCGTCTTTGCTACGGAGGTCTCAGTTGTTTATTGTTTGTGTTGTGGCATTTGAGTCTGCTAATAAAAAACCTTGCGAGCAGTCCTCCCGGGCTGCTCGCCCTTACAGTCGCCTTTGGCTTGCTCATTAGGGATCTGGACCCTGTCACGGTGAGAAGGCGGGATCGCCACCAGAGGGCACCCGCGAGAGCACCTGACACACGTCACACCCTTACCTGGCATAGGCGCACACCCACACTCCGCACGTCACTCCCCCCTTCTCATTCTCCCGAATATTAAACACCTGTGCACGGTATTTGGGATGCCTTCTTAAGCCCACAGGTCCTGTCGTTCAGTGCTGCGCATTGGCCCTCCTTGGACGGATCTCGCCACGCCTCCAGGATACAGAAGAGCTGCATCTGAACGAAGCCTTTGGGATCTTTGATATATATTATGTTCTAAACGTTATTGGGCACGAGTGCCTTTATTTCCGTTTGTCCCTATATTGAGTATGGAAAATAAAGCTAATGGAAGCTCGCTACCCTCGCCTCCTGCTGTCTGTCAAAATACGTCACAGAATGCGCAGCCTGAAGCAGCAGGAGGCAGCGGACCTTCCGCGTTAGACGTTCTAAACGCTCAAGGCGTTCGGCTGGAGCAGCATCACCACGAGATGGGTGAGTTGAGGAATTTGATGCGTACGCTAACGGGGCGTCTGTCAAGTTTTGTCGCAGCAGGCTAGTCCACCCCGGTTCAACGAGTGGAGGGGGTGAGACTACCCTGGCACCCCCAGAGGCTTACGATGGAGACCCCGAGAAGTGCGAGGGATTCCTGGCCCAGTGCAGTCTGTACTTCAGATACCAAGAGCACCTTACGGACCAGGCGAAAATATCTTTTGTTATCTCACGGCTCAGCGGCAAGGCACTGGCCTGGGGAGCCGCGTTATTGGCGGGTGAGTCCCCGCTATTATCGAATTATGAGACATTTCATAATGAATTAAAATAAGTGTTTCACCACCCACGTCAAGGAAGGGCGTGTGGTCAAACCCTGCTGACAATGCGGCAGGGGAACCAAACAGCGGCCGCCACAGCACTCGAGTTCCGCACAATTGCAGCTGGGACGCGGTGGAACGACGCGGCGCCACGACGCTTTCTTAGCGGCTCTAAAGCCCCAGCTGCGCGCTGAACTAGCGTGCAGGCAAGAAAATGAGCCGTTTAACTCTGTGGTCCGTATGGCTATCACCTACGACCGGCTAATACAAGAGAGGAATGCTCCCGGAGGACGGGCGGCGAGGGTCGCGCATAAGATCTCCCCCCGAGGACTACGAAACTGGAGGCCACCCGAACCCATGCAGATAGGAGCAGCTGAGCCGGCGGAGACAGAGCACCCAGCACCTGACAGCGGAAGGGCTCGGGTGAGTAGATCCGAGATGGCTCAGTTGCTGACAAAAAATGTGACTCTTACTTACTGAGGAATTGTGTTGGGGTTTATGCCTAGTGGACTCGGGGAGCCTCAGGAAACATGATGACAGCGGACCTGGCGAGGAGGATGCGGTTGCCCCTGAAAACCTTGGAGAGGCCAAGGAAAGTGCGTGCGCTGGGACGGCAGGCCTGTGGGTGGCGGAGTAGTGCGCCACCTCCCCCCCCCCCCCCTCACTCTCACTGTTCAAGGGCACTCCTCCTCACAAGTTTTTTGTGTTTTACCTGAGTTGAAACACGATCTGACACTAGGGCTCCCGTGGTTCAGGCAGTTTCACCCCATCATTAACTGGCACACAGGACACATATCTCACTGGAGTGCACCTATCGTAAGTTCGCAGAGTCACGCCCCCTTATTGCTGACTTCCACCACCATCGAGAGTCCTAGCGTGGCGAGTGCCACTAAAATTCCCCAGCAATACCAGGACCTGGCGAAGTATTCAGTCCCACCAAAGCGATGCAGCTCCCTCCGCACCGCCCCTGGGACTGTAAAATAATGTTAAAAAAGGGAGTGTTCCCCGAGAGGAAGAGTATACCCTCTGTCACTGAAGAAGAGAAAGCCATGCAGCAGTATGCCCAGGAGGCATTAGCGCAGGGCTATATTGTCCCCTCTACTTCGCCCGCCTCAGCCAGCGTGTTCTTTGTGAAAAAGAAGGGCGGTGGTCTGAGGCCGTGCGTAGACTACCGAGGACTCAATTCCCTCTTGGTAAGTTATGCCTACCCACTGCCTCTGGTGCCTTCGGCGCTGGAGCAGTTGGGGAGGCAATAATCTTTACCAAACTGGATTTACGCAGCGCCTACAATCTCATCCGTGTACGTGAAGGGGATGAGTGGAAGACGGCGGGCACCACCAGCTCCGCGAACTATGAGCACCGGGTCCTGCCGTATGGCTTGGCCTCGGCTCCCCCGATCTTCCACGCGTTCATTAATGAAGTTTTACGTGAGTACCTGAATAAGTGTGTTATCGCTACATCGATGACATCCTCATTTATTCTTCCTCCGTAGAACGACATATGCATGATATGCGGAAGGCCGTCCTCCGCACTCTCCTCCGCAATCATCTGTATTGCAAATTGGAGAAGTGCGAGTTCCATCTACAGGAATTAAACTTCCTGGGCTATACCATCAAGCCCGGTTCCGTACACATGCAGTCCAGCAAGGTAGAGGCGGTGACCGGATGGAATCGTCCTTACACACGGCGCGAGCTGCAGCGATTCCTGGGTTTCGCGAACTTCTATAGGAGGTTCATCCGGGGATTTAGCACTGTCGCGAAGCCGCTTACGGATCTGCTGCGTGGTGGACTCAAAAGTCTGGCCTGGGACGGAGGAGGCTGATAACGCTTTCCAAGATCTGAAGCAGGCTTTCGTCACCGCGCCTGTCCTTCATCAGCGGATCCCACGAAGCCCTTCATCGTAGAGGTAGATGCTTCTAACGTGGGAGTGGGGGCGGTGCTGTCGCAGCGGCTTAAAAAAGGTAGCCTGCTCAGGCCCATTGCCTTTTATTCGCGGAAGTTGTCCTCAGCGGAACGAAATTATGGAGTGGGAGACAGAGAGCTGCTGGCGATGCGTCTAGCTTTCGAGGAGTGGAGACACTGGCTAGAGGGAGCCAGGCACCCGTTTTTGGTTCTCACGGACCACAAGAACCTCGAGTACCTGAGAACCACTAGACGCATGAATGCCCGACAAGCACGCTGGTCATTGTTTTTTCTCACGCTTCCAGTTTCAGGTCACATATCGTCCAGGGGAAAAAACACACGTGCCGACGACTATCACGTTCCTTCCCGGCAGTGCGGACTCGACCAGTGAGGAGACAGTCTTAAACCCGAGTGCGTTGTCGGAGCTGTAAACTGGGAGATCGATCGGGCCATAGAAGCCGCGAATCCTCATCCCAACTGTCCTCGGCACCGCAGGTATGTGCCCCCTTTGCGCAGCGCACCGCCTTGATACAGTGGGCACATTCCTCACTAGGCACGGGACACCCTGGATCCACGAGAACATCACAGCTCCTGGGCGCCGCTATTTGTGGCCGGGATGCATAGTGACGCCCCTGCGCCACGTGGGGGTCCTGTGCTGTGTGTGCGCGGCGCAGCAAGGTGCCGAGGACGCCGCCCGCGGGTAAGCTGCTACCCCTGCCCATACCTAAACAGCCTTGGACGCACCTTGCTATCGATTTCATCACTGACTTGCCAGTTTCAGAGGGAACAACACTATCCTGGTAGTGGTGGATCGTTTCTCGAAGATGGTGCGCTTCCTATCCCTGCCGGACTGCCAACTGCCTGGGAGACAGCGGATCTCCTGTTCAGGCACGTGTTTTGGCAGTTCGGCTTGCCCGAGGACATCGTGTCTGACAGGGGCCCGCAGTTCACATCGCGGGTCTGGCGTGAGTTCCTGTCAAAACTGAACGTGACCGTCAGTCTCACGTCAGGATACCATCCCCAGGCAAACGGGCAGGTGGAAAGGGTAAATCAGGAACTTGGACGATTCCTGAGGGCATACTGCAGTGACCATCAAGAGGCGTGGTGTTCACTGCTGGCATGGGCGGAATATGCTCAAAACTCGCTCACTCAGGCCAGCACGGGTCAGACCCCGTTTGAGTGTGTGTTTGGGAGACAACCGCCGCTGTACCCCTGGAACGTTGCCACTTCCAACCAGCCTCAGATAGAGGACTGGTGTAAGAGGAGTGAGAGCGTGTGGGAAGATACGCATCAGCGTTTGCAGACAGCGGTGAGGAAATTTCAGGAAAAGGCGGACCGTAGAAGATCCAACGTGCCGAATTATAAAGTGGGCGACAAGGTATGGATCTCTACGAGGGACGGTAGACTGGGAAGCCCAGGCAAGCTACAAGCCCGCTACGTAGGACCTTATACGATCACTCAATGCATAAACCGTGTGACGGTCAAGGTGGGACTACCGGGCGAGTCGACGAGTGTCGAGGGCTTTCCATGTCTCCGCCCTGAAGCCCTACACAGAAGGACCACTCGGACAAGGAGAGGCACAAAACCCCCGTCTCCAGTGATGTTAGAAGATGGCCCCGTCTATAAGGTAAACAAGCTCCTTAACTCCAGGTACCGTCAGAGGGGTCTCCAGTACCTGGTGGATTGGGAGGGTTACGGGCCAGAAGAGAGGAGTTGGATCCCGCAGCACAGGTGGTGGATCCCTCATAATCGCCGACTACCACCGCGAATTCGAACCGGCCAGCTCCGGCGTCCGGGACGACCAGTGTCCGTCGCCGGGAGGAATCCTTGAGGGAGGGCTCTGTCACGGTGAGAAGGCGGGATCGCCACCAGAGGGCACCCGCGAGAGCACCTGACACACGTCACACCCTTACCTGGCATAGGCGCACACCCACACTCCGCACGTCACTCCCCCCTTCTCATTCTCCCGAATATTAAACACCTGTGCACGGTATTTGGGATGCCTTCTTAAGCCCACAGGTCCTGTCGTTCAGTGCTGCGCATTGGCCCTCCTTGGACGGATCTCGCTACGCCTCTCCAGGATACAGAAGAGCTGCATCTGAACGAAGCCTTTGGGATCTTTGATATATATTATGTTCTAAACGTTATTGGGCACGAGTGCCTTTATTTCCGTTTGTCCCTATATTGAGTATGGAAAATAAAGCTAATGGAAGCTCGCTACCCTCGCCTCCTGCTGTCTGTCAAAATACGTCACAGACCCATGCAATGTGTAAAGCTGCTTTGAGACAACATGTGTTGTAAAAAGCGCTATATAAATAAATTTGAATTGAATTGAATTGAATTATTTTCTTGGAATGCTTTATTCGATTTACACCAAACATGTCTTCTGTTCTGGTGTTCTAATAATTCAATTTAGGCTCATCTGTCCAAAGAACATTATTCCAGTCATGGTCTTTGTCAGTGTTCTCTCTGGCAAACTTTAATCAGGCCTAATGTTTTCCTTAGAGATCAAATGTTTCCTCCTTGCACACCTCCCATGAAAATTAAACTTGTGTCTCTTTCTGATAGTTGAGTCATGCACTTTCACATTGACAGTAGCAGATCGTGCTGTAGGTCCTGTGATGAAACTTTAGGATTTTTCTTACGGTCTGCTCTGGGGCTAAAGTTGCTTGGATGGCCAGACCTGCGCATGGTTGAAGTTATTAGATGGTGGAATGGCTGTTATCAAATTATTCTGAGATCTTTTTAAATCCCTTACCAGACTCATAAGCAGCCACAATCTTCTTTCTGAGGGCCTCAGACACGTTCTTTGGATCTCACCATGGTGCTCAGTCTCACCTCAACAGTCAGGGACACACCAAACGAGTTTTCTGAGGTTAAAATAGGGCAGGCCTCATTCAAAATGCTGAGTAATGATGTTCTGATCATGTGCACCTGATGTGATACACCTGTGTGCGGTCTTAACTATTTTAAGTGGAACAATATGTGGAGGTGTCCTAATTTATGCCCAACCAGAAATTCCAGTCCATTCCAACATTTTACAGAAAGTTGTTTTTTAAAACAATTTTTAATTGTTTAGTCATATTACTTGGATCCCTCAGTTAAAATTGATATTAAATATCCACATATACAGGCTGGAGAAAGAAATTATTATGTGCCAATTTGAAACGTAAACTGCAACAACGAGTTAACCACACTGCTGTACGCTAACCTGCTAAAAAAACAACAACTATTTTCTTTGGAATAGGAATGACGTAGAAGTAACGACGTCAAAACGCGATCTATTTATTGTGCTCGTCCGCCATCTAGCGGATGTATGGTGGAATTAAATATGGTAACAAATTACAAAAGCATAGGTGTATAATATTTTAGAAGTAACCGTTAAAAGTCTGCTCAGTTATACATCATCATTCTTTGCGAATGTTCTAGTTAGAAGAATCTTTATTCTGTATTACTGACCTCACAGGTCTTGCAGATTTAAAGAACTTATTCATGTAATCTGCAGCAAACATGTCTGAGTAGTATGAAAACTTTGAAGAGTTTATTTCAGCAGCATTGGTAGTTGTCAGTCAAGGTAAATGCTTATTACGTTACTTTTATTTTAATGTATAAGTAAAGTTGATTGTTTATTATTTACCATTATTTCCAGATATCAGGACGTCAAGCAACCTACAATACATTGGGTGCGTTGCTACAAGGCAATTTATTCTTTATGACTATGACTATTGAATGGTAAAAGATCTGATTTGTAAATAAATGTTGGTATTTATTTCTTATTCTATGCGTGTAGATTATAGTAGAATGAAAGAAGGGGTGACACCTGTATTTAAGACCACAGAGAGAGGTCTTTATATACAGCTCAGTTAAGACTACAGAGTGAAGTCTTTAGGTAAATGTCATCTTTAATCCAGTACCTGGTCCTGAAGGAGAAATATAAAAAGACAGAGCTCAAAACAGTGCTGACCAAAGGCATCACAAACATTGGGAAACCTGTGTCCATGCAGAAGTTCATTCTGGACTGGGCTGAGGGGAAAAGCCAATCAGGATGTAGATTTCATGTTTGTGCTTCTGTTCAAGGAGCTGACCCTTGTTACCGCCCGGTCTAGGTCAGGCGGATAACAAAAATAAAGATATAAGAAGATAAACTGGATTAATGAAAATGAAAACAATTAAAAATAATTTAATGAAACCCACAACTGAGTGTTTGCAGTATGTATATTTGAATAAGTAAAAATATGAGATATTAACATACAACACATAGCACGAAATTCTCTTCGGGTAGGCCGCCGCTAAGAAAAAAAAAGAAAACAAACTAACCAGAAAAACACAAATTAAACAGCAGCCTACCCTACGAGGTGCTAGTGGTAACCAAACCAACAAAACTATAAATCAACAACATTTCCATGAAACAAACCAACATACACCAATCAGAAACAAAATCAAAATCACACCTGGGAGCCAGAGCCATATACCATTGCCTTCTAACAAAGTCCCACACAACACAATCAATTTCTCCACACTGGAGAACAAAGGAGGAACTGCCAGTCTGTCCTGCCGTCCATATTCCAGGAGCCTTTTATAGCCTTTTATTTATAACTGCATTCCGACGCTGCCCAGGGACACGTGACGCTGCAATCACGAACAGGTGCTGAAAAAGATTGTTAGACAAACACCCCACACAAACCAGAAGAGACCCTGATTAACGATGAGCAGTACAGTCTTCATGAACTTCCATCCTGAGAACAGAGATCTGGACTCGAAGAGATATGATGCCCAAAATACAACACTGCACTTGAAGGAGGGAGGGAGGGAGAGAATGAGTGATTGTAGTAAACAGATATTCCATGTAAATTAAGTAAGTAAAGTAATAAGTAACATATGTAACAGATCTCCCAAATGCTGCAAATGCAAAAAAAGTAAAAAAAAAATCTATTAACTTATCCAGTTTTAATTGATATGTTTGTATTTGTTTGACAATTTTAGACTTTGATTTAAAATTAAAATGTTTGTTTTTGAGGTCCATCCCAATGTCGTTATGAAAAGCACAGAACCTCAAAATCCATTTTACACATAACAGCCAGATGATTGTACTGAACAAACAGATCTGTTTGAAGATGAAAGCTCCACTGGTCTGAAGCATCATCACATCTCTGAGTAGCATCAAGTGTGTCAGTTTGTGTTTTGAACAGTTTTATTAAACTGTTCTGTTCCTGTTTGATTAAACCTCATTGAAGACAGAAAGGCCCCTTAAACCCTCTGTGTGATCATATTTAATGCTCAATAATGCACTGTATAATACTCAGTACTGCACTGTGTGTGATCATATTTAATACTCTATAATACACTGTATACTACTTTATAGTACTGTATGGGTCATTCTGGTGATCTTACATGAAAGATCTTTACTCTGTACAGCGTCTACATGTGTATCACTCCAAATTAGACAGAATGAAAAACCTTTCAGAGTTCACACAACACAATCCAAAGCTTTATTGTTTATAAAGAGGATCAGATAAATACAAATACATCATCACTCTTAAGAGAAGAGACTGAGGGTTTCAGCTGATGGTGATCAGGACACACCGTCTTAAACAGATCAATACATTCACAAATTATCAAACACAATCACGTGTAGAACTCTTCAACCTCTACTCAACCCTTCACTAATCTAACAACTTTCTATTAACCTAACAATCGAGTCGGTCGTGGCCGGGAGCCTCAGGTTGAGGGTTTCTGCACCTGATGAACTTGACTAAGTGACTGGTGCATTTGTCTAACTGGGTTTGCAGGGTCCGAGTTCGCCTTAGGTAGAAGTAGGCTATACTAAAAGCTAACATGTATCCTAACCCTACGGCGGTGGCCAGTACAATGTCTGAGGCTGACCATGAGTATGAGATGGGTTGAGAGGGAATGACAGGTAGAGACGCGATTTCCTTTATTACGTTATCTACGGGGGTCACATCAATCACTTGGGTACCTTTCTTATTGTACACGGGTAAGGGTATGTGCTTCTAGTTCTAGATTATGTTTAGCAAAGAAGTCCGGTATTTCTATTTCGCTTTTGTATTGATCAGGGTTTAAATGATATAGAGCCAAATCTCCAACATGGAGTATAGCGTTAGGGGGCACATTGATCCAGATTGTCTGATTGGGTAACGGGATACGATCTGCAGTGTCATGCTGGTCATATGTCAGAGTGGCTTGGGTATCAGTAACTTGGGCCTTAGAGGTGATGGTGCCAGGGCACTGCGTGCTGTTCATCATGGGTCGGAGACCACAAATACCATTGGTACTATCACATATGAAGGGTTTACTAGGACAAAGGTAGTGTATGTCTTTGGTTCGTGTACACATGCGTAAATTTGGAGCCAGGTAAAGTTTGGGGTTACTATCATGATAAGCTATGAGTGTGGAACTTTGTACTTTCACATAAGTCTCTTCCCTCCAGAATCCTACATGTATCACATCTTTAAGTCGATATATGTTTTCGGTAGACACTATTAACTAGGAAGGCTAGTTCCCTATCATGAGGGTTGACATATATTGGGACCGCACTGCCTAAAGTATAGGTTAAGTGAGCCCGCAGATCCGTGGAAGTTTCTTTAGTAGCTTCAGTCAAAATTTATTGTACCAAGGAGAGCGGTACTAAATATGAGGGAATTCTTCCCATAGTAAGGCTATCAACATAGTCTCTAATCTCTTGCAGCATGTCCAACATAAACATGTTTACCAGTTGGGTGTGAGCATAATCATCATGGAGTACCCAGAGAAGCGAATTACAGGTTGCTCTTTCAGGACAATCCCTGAGTTAGGTCATGGTTCAACACTGTCAGAGATGGTGAGGGTCATTACAAGGCCGAGGACCAGGATCACACTCAGCCAGGTCATCCTACCGAGACAATTGTACATAGTTAAGGCTCTGCATACCAACTGTAGTCTTAACTACTTTAATACATGTTGGGGGACCCTAGGGTTAATCTTAGGGTTCACCCCCACTAAGTGTGACCAGAGTACAAAGACAGCTTTGGTTAGCATGCATTATGGACAACATAAGAAGGAGAGGAAAGAATGAGTAGAGTAAGGGTGAAGAGGTGTGGATAGCACTAAGGGTTCTCTCTCTTTGGTTGTTTGTTTTCTAAGGTGGCCTGCTCACTAGTGACCTAGCGGATCCGGATTACTCCTCCGGGTTCTCCCTCCCTCTGATAGCGGCCTTATGGGCTTTCATCTGATTGAGGTGAACCCACTTAAGAGTTGGATCCCCCCTTTCCTGAGGGGCTTTGATCTGGTAAACCGCCGGGGAGAGCTTGTCAGTGATGGCGTAGGGCCCCGACCAGCGTGAACAGAACTTTAGAGTTAGTTTCCCTGTGCTCTGTTGGGCCTTACCGGTAGGAGGGACGAAATTGTAGCACCACACCTTGTGCCCCACTTGGACACTTTTAGGTCATAGCGGGCTTTACGTCCTCTAGCCCTCTTTTCAAGGTGTTGTGCAAAGGCGAATGTGGCCTTGAAATGTTCGTGGAGGTCAGTCATGTATAGGTCAGTGGTGTAGGCCATTGCTTTGCTGGCCTCTCCTGGTTGATTGACTCGGCTAGGTAGCCTGAATCTCGAAATAATGTGATGTCATCAGTAGATAAGCCGTGGTGAGGGCCGTGTCATTTGGAGCAGGTTGGTGAATGCACATGTGCACACCACTTGGTGAATGCACATGTGACTGTGAGGAAATACTTATTGCCTTGGGTGGATTTAGTGAGCGGTCCCACCCAGCCGATTTGGAGGTCTGACCAAGGAAAGGTTCCTTGTTTTTGCAGTGGGTCTCTGTGGGTCAAACCTGAGGGCTGAAATGGGCAGCACACCAGGCAGCCTTTGATGTAGTTTGCTACATATTTTATCATGCCAGGCCAGTAGGCGATTTGTTGCAGTCTCAAATGTGTGGCACACTGGTGGGGGCCTGGATAGGGAGGCCGGTAATGGTTCCCGGACTTGTGCCAAGATCTTTAATTGTTTGAAGTCGATTAATCGCTCGAATCGGTTAAGGAGATCCTTGTCAATGAGAAGGGGAATGGTCTCCAGGGAAGAGATTTGAACTGGATGAACCAGGTTCATTGGGCCAATAGTCAGATGGATCAAGGCCATTTTGTCCAATGCTATGCTTGTGTGTGAGCAGGGTTGGACATTCAGGGGACAACTGTAAATGTGTAGCTCTTTGTTAGCTTTCCTTGCTAGAGTACTAACCTGATGGAACGGGGCGGTTGACATCAGGGTGATGTCAGACACGGTGTCTAAATGGCTTCCTGAATCAGTCTATTTTCTAACTTAGTTGATAAGTAGAGTTTGCGTGCAATTCCATTCTCACTGAGGTGCCCTAAGAACTATGGGAATGGAGGTTCACCTTGAATGACGGAGGGATCCTCCTGGTTTCCTCTTGGATCTAATTGTACGGCTAATACTGCACCGTGAGGGGTGGAGTTCACCTCTCCTTGGAAGTCAGTATCCATGTTTTCCCCACTAAAGTCAAAGTCAAATTTATTTATATAGCGCTTTTAACAATAAATGTTGTCACAAAGCAGCTTTACAATCGTATGGGTCCAGATCCCTAATGAGCAAGCCAGAGGCGACTGGCAAGGAAAAACTCCCTAAGATGACAGGAATTTAGGAAGAAACCTTGGGAGGACCAAGACTCAAAAGGGAACCCATCCTCCATTGGGTGGCCCACTAGCAGAAGTTGGTGGGCGATATGGCCTGATCTCGGTTTCACTGGAATTCATATAGAGTTCCTGTTCTATTCTCTGGTGTTGTTGGGGAACTTGCGATTTGGGAATTTCTTCATTCACCAACAAGAGTAGGTCAACCTTTGGGGCTTTAGTAGCTTGCAGGGTTCCCACTATTCGCTTAATGGTCTCTAGATCTTCCTGGCTTATTTCCCCAAGGGAGTTGTTGTCAGTGGCTTTTTCTCTATGCTGGGGGTTTCTTTTGTAGTCAGGTTTGCGATACCTTTCCTCAGTTTCACCTTGATGGCTATCGTATGGTGGTTTGTTGTATGAATATGATGTGTTTGGAGGGGTATTGTTCCCTTGGTAGTTGTGGTGAGGTTGTTCACCGTTCAGGGGATCTGAGAACGTGACTTGACATTCCCTAGAGGAGCTCCGTCTGTCATCAGAGTTGGATTGGTCTCTGTTTTGATCCTTCCAAAAGGATTGAGACTGTCTGTGACCCTCGTCGGGTTTTCGGGATCGAGGGCGTCCTCTAATCTCATGAGTGGAGGTCAAGCCTGAGTGTTCTGCTTGGAGGGAGTGAGGGGTGTCCTGATGGGAAAGCATGTGTGGCAGCCCAGTATGTCTTGCCGGGCTACCTTGGTGGCTGGACGCGGGACCCTGTCTTTCCGGGTAAGGGCTTTTCCACTCGGGCCTTCTATTCTGTTCAGGGTTATGAGAATGATGCCTCTCATTCCTGGATGCGTGGTGACTCCTCTCTGGGGTTTCCCTTTGTAGGGGCGGACTCCATTTTTCAGTTTTAGCTTTTGCAAATTCGATCTCTAATTTGTGCTGATTTTGTTGTGATACTAACAGATTATATTTGGCCTTTGACACTTTGTGACGGAAGTTCAGGAACAGCAGGAGTCAGGGGTTGCGGGCAAAAGGATTTATTATCCATAACAGCATGTAGAGAACGAAAAGACTCAGGCCACTCGGCAAGGTAAACAAAAGAGAAATAACGATAATAGCGGGCTTGCACCACGGACGTAAGACTACGTTCAGGAATCCTCTTAGGGCACTCCAGTGCGAACACTCAGGCGAAGGCTGAAGAATGTGCAGCACTGGATGGCAAAACCTGTGGGCTTAAGAAGGTGAGGAGAACATAGACAACAGGTGCTAATAATGAGGAGATAGTGATAGGGGGAATGGTGTGTGATTAGGGGGTGTGTGAGTAGCGTTGCTATGGCTACGCGTCCACACGCGCGCCCTCTGGTGGCCTCTCCTTCCAGCCACCGTGACACACTTCTGACACAAGTTGTTGTTTCTCAAGATCCATTTCAGCTTGGGTCTGATTTCTAGGTTCGGTGGCTTCAGTGACTTCTTTCCTTAATTTTTATTTTATTAAGGGTATTTTGTTCTTCTGCTTGGCGGTTCATTTGGATGGCATTAGTGAACTTCCCTTGCCATTGATCTCTTTCATTATAAGCTAGTTTAAGCGGTGTGATCGTCAGTAGGGCTATTTTGCTTATAACCTCAGTTAGCTCACAACTTTTGAGTTCTTTGGCTAAATGAGATGCTACACAGTCTGTTATGAGGTGAGCCAGTTCGGTGGGGTCAGCTTGTTGAACCGCCTCTAAGTAGTCAGGGACTATTTTTTTTATTAATTCCTGCAAGGTGGCTTCCATATCTCTCAGGGAATCACCTTCCTTTGGGGCACTGGCCTGACCTGATTTACTCATGGTGTGTTAGGCTTTATACTCTTAAGGTTTTCACTTGGGTCAATAGATCTAATGATGCTTTGACGTCAGAGATTGTCAGGCGTGCTAATTTATGTGTACAGTTAGTCTAATCAGTATATGACCAAAATTCTATATGTATATGTGTTAATGAAAATTTAATATGTTTGTGTATTAAATGCTTTCACTGTAGTGAGCCCTAGAGTGGTTACTTCAAACACCTTCTGTGAACCCCAAGTGCGCCGTCTCCTGCTCAACAAAACCCCAGCAGTGAGTAACTCTAGGTTGGTGGAACCCCAGGTGGAGGGCCCGTTACCACAGTTAAAGATCACACTACTGCGTCAGAGCTGAATGCCCGAAGGAGGGGTTACTTGTGCAAGTATACCCCTCTTTCAGATCTGACTAGCGATGGGTGCGATAACACGGGGTTGCAGTAAATCCAGAGGTTCGCTGTGGGACCTCAGGAAGATATACTTATTACCTCGATTAAGGACCCACGCTATGGCGTCAAACTGAGTTTTCGGATGGGGTCACTGCTCACAGTGATTGCCCTATTCAGTCTGGATTAGCGGCAGGTGCAATAAGTGCAGTGCAGTGGCTCTCGAGGATGAGTTTCTCCAGACAGTGGGATCTCCTATAGTATCAGGGCTGTTGCTTGCTAACCAAGGTCACCGATCACCCACGACAAACAAACCTCCACAGTGAAAGACAGGCACTAGTCTAGTGACTATTTCCAATTCAGATTATGTGATGAGATTTATTGTTTTGGGTTATAGGTTGTAGTGATGTGGCTAATAATCTAGTCTAGACTGTTTAGGACAGTCTCAGCCTGCATGGTATATACACCCTTTAAATGAACAAATATTTCTAAAAGAAGGAAGGTTGAGTAAATAGGGGCAATAAGAATAAAGGCAAGAGAGTATATAAATGCGTATATGTAAATATATATATAGACAAGGATATGATTACACGTGCTTTAAATTGTTTTTTTTTTTTTTTTTTTTTTTTTTTTTTTTTTTTTTTTCCCACCTCCACCAATCGCCATGCCGGAACACCAGGCCGGGCCCCGAAACCCCAAGGCGCCCCCTCTCTGGATGGGAGAAGTGACCACAGAGGAGCAGCCGCGTGAGGACCAGGCACGACAAGCCCCAGACCCAGAACCAGCTGTCCTCACACATACACTCCATGTCATATATACATTCACTCCCATATATATACCCACACACGTTCACCCGCACACCTTCACCCCCATATACTCCCCCACACCTTTGTTCACACCCTTATACACTCCTACATATACACTCCTACATACCTATACACACCCTTTTATATACACCCTCTTTATGTGTCCACCCACACACAACCATATATATACACACCCACCCATACTCGCCTTCCTATATGGACCCTCACACATATATACACCATGTACATCCATGCAAACATATACACTCCCCCACACCTTCACCCCTCTCCATATACATTCTAACGTACATATATACACCCACAAATATACGTACATATTTACCCCAATACATGCACACACGCACTCATATATACACCCCCCTCCCAACACGTACATATTCATCCACCTATACAAAAGGGGACAAGGACAAAGACACACACCCATCCACCTTCACATCCCCTCCGCGGCGGGGGCAAGTGGATGGCCCACCCAGGACCAGTAGCAGCAACAGGATGCCAAGCCCCCGCACCGGCATCCAATCTCTGCCCCGGCAGGGAGCAGGAACGGGTGAGGGAGGTCCTTCCCTCCCGCTCGACCCCAGTGCAGCGTTGTGTGTGGGTGTTGGTGTATATGAATGTATAGTAGTGCGTGATACTATGATGCAGTTAAAATTGGGGGGGACAGGTGCTGGGACAGATGTGGGCAAAGTCCCAGGCGACTGGTCAGTGTATATCCACACCGTCCCCCCAAAGGCCCTCAGTGTCTAAAGTGCAGTAAAAACTGAGGGACAGACAATGGTGAGGAGATGATTGAGGCCATGGCAGTAGGTCCGCCAAGTCGACCTCTGGATAACATGTCTGCCCCCCAGTACCCTAAATGTATGAATACTGTGTATGTGTTTGTACGTGTGGACGGTGGAGGAGGGGGAAGAAACGTAGGACCAGAAGAGATAGTCCTCTGGAAGAGGAGAACCAGCTAACTAGCTGGCTCATTGGGCACCGCGTTCACTGACCCCCGCTCGAGGCAGGAAGAGGGGGAGACCAGGGAGACACCCCACGCCGCCACCGCATCAAGCCCAGACCCCCACCACCCCCACCGCAGAGAGTTGCCTATCTAGCAATAGCAATCATACAACATTGGACATCCATATTGGCCCAAACACACATATACCCACACATTCATCCCCTGTATACCCCGTATACCCCCACACACACACATACACTCACACACATTCATCCCCTATATATACCCTCACACTCGTACACACTCATCCCATATATACACCCCCAATCCCATCCACTTCTGCATACCCTCACCACTTATGTGTATCACACCCTTACATGCACCCACACACACTCCTGCACACACACATACATCCACACCCCCATCCACACACACACATACACTCCCACATACAACTCCCCCATATACTCAATCCCTCCAGCTGCACAACAATCACACGACAACAGACACAGGAGGACAGGAGCCATGCTGGTCCGAGCCCGGTACCTCGCGCCCCCAGCCCACCACAGATACCCCCCAATAGCCACCACTCCACCCCCACCACCCAGGCACCCCAGAGCCCCAAGGTCCAGACCCGATGCCCGACGCCGAGGCAGACCGACCCGCCCCACCCGGGGCGCGCCCCAAGGGCAGAGGCCCCCCCGCACGGGTAGGGACCCAGCACGGGGTCGGGCGCCCCCAGGGACTGGGCCCTGGGTCCCGCCATCCAGCCCCGCAGGGGAGGCCAGCCATCCCGGTAAGGGACAGCACCCGCTCCCCCCGCACCCCCAGCCCCAAACCCCAGATCCAAGAGGCAACGCCCCCGAGTCCCCCCCTACCAACCAGGGCAAACACACAGACACCCCGGGTCGCCAGCCCCGACCCTCCAGCCCAGGAAGCCGCCGGCACGAGCAGTCTCTCCAGAGTCAACCCTCAGCCACCAACTAGTCCATCCGGAAGTTGGAGCCCCAGCCAACCACCCCGACTTGCTAATGGAACTGATCAGTGGGAACCAAAGAGAATTAAATTCCTCCAACTGGTCTTTAGAGGAAGCAGACATTCTCTCCAAACTGATGTGATCGATTAATAAATTTTTGTAATGAGTAATATGAAAGTTCTTTTTTGCTTTCCAATTAATGAGGATGGTTTTCTTGGCGATGCATAAGGCAGTGAGGACTTTGTGCGATGTGTTTGCCTCCATAGCCAATTCACTGACGTCTCCTAAGATGCACAGTCTGGGGGAAGTTGGGATGCAGCATTTAAACCATGTGGATAAATCCGCACATATCTTCTGCCAGAATTCTTGAACAGGCCCACAATCCCATATAGCATGCAAATAGTTATCAATTACATTGCCTGTACAGTGGGTGCATATGTTTGACTGTGCTAGGCCCATTTGGAACATCCTTTGTCCTGTATAGTGCGTTCTATGAAGGACTTTGTATTGTATAAGTTGTAAGTTGGGGCTTTTACTTATTTTGAAGATATTTGTACATATATCTGTCCAAATGTTTTCATCTGGATTGATAGAAAGGTCTCATTCCCATTTGGCTATCGGAAGGGAGATGGAGTCATCAAATTTTAACAATAATTTATAAAGTTTTGATAATAATTTAGGAGTACATAGATTTAAAAATTCAGTTACCCATGTTGATATTTCCAAATTCAGTTGATTGGGATTAAATCTCTCCTGAATGATGGACTTCAATTGTTGATATTCAAGAAATCTACTGTTGTTTATTCCATATTCTGATACAAGTTCCTGAAATGTGACAAAGTTTCCATCTTTAATAACATGTTCTAAATGTTTTATTCCCTTATCATGCCATGTTGTGAAATGTAGTACTTTCTTATTCTGACAAATGTCTGGATTGTTCCAAATGGGTGTTAGTTTGCATGGGATAAGTGGGGACTGGGTTAGTTTTAGAAATTCCCACCAGGCTGTCAGTGAAGTATTTATGCTAAGGCTTTTAAAACAGTCATGACGCTTAATATTAGGGCTAATGTAAGGTAGGTCTGAGAGTTTTATTTTCCTACAAAATGCCTGTTCTAGGTCTAACCATGGACTGTCTATTAAGTCGCGTTTGATCCATTTTGAAATGTACTGTCATCTATTGGCTAAGAAATAATGATAAAAATTTGGTAGTTCTAAGCCACCATTGAGTTTTGGCTTTTGCAAAGTTTTCAGACTTATTCAGTGCTTTAAATTGTTAAAGCAGAGTTTTTGTGACGGGCAGAGAGTGCGAACAAATAAGGAAGCGATCACGCCAAGTCTCAGAGAAAAGGAGGGGTTTAATATATAAAGTGCGCAAACCAAAAGACCCGTGCACTTGACCCAGATTAAGGATACAATAGCCAGCAGTCAACTGACACAAAGACAAGGCATATATAGACAGACAAACGACCCCTCAGGTGTGGGGATGATAAGCCCCGCCCACCTGAGGGACGACACAACATAACAACAACAGGACAGCTGCCGCTGTGCAGTAGGCGACCGGTAGGGGGGAGCCTGCCTCACCGTGACAGACCCCCCACCAAACCGCACTACGCCCGATGTGCGGTAAACAGCGGCAGCACAAAAAAACAAAACAGGGGCGGGCGGGAGGGACACAGCAGGGACCAGCTCCCAGCGGACCCGGCTATACAACAAAACACAGACGTAGCTTGGGTCCCCCTCACGGGACGGAACCCTCGGGCCGCAGGGAGCGGCTCTCCTCCGTGTCCGGAATCTGAAACACACATAACAGAGGTTAGCTCCCTTACCCTGGGCGGAGACCCTGGACCGACCGGGCCATCAACCGCACGATAACCACGCCCCCGTCGGTCACAGGGCCATCACGCCCTAACGGATCTTCACCGCTACCCCATTAAGGTGTGTGGACGAGGAGCATAGCTCCATGACACGTCCGCTGTGCTAGGGTGTGTGTAGCTTACCTCCCTGGTACGGCACTACCTCCTCATCCCGACCTCCCGGACTCCTGAATGGTGGAGCTGCACCCCTGCGCTCGCTAGGGGTCACCCTGGGCTCCTGGGGACCACCCCTCTCGGGGAGGATCATCGCATGGTGGACTCCTCCACCGAACCCCAGGGGCACCAGAGACCAAGCCCAGTGCCTCCTCCCATACTTAGGAGGGCACCCCAGGGCCTCCTGGTCACCTCACCTTCTAGGGGAGGATCTCGGTCCGGAACCTGAGATCCAGATGTCCGGAGGCGCCGCATCTCACCTCCAGGGGCTGCACACACCCCTACAGCACACACACACATACATACACTCACACATACCTATGTGCCCTGCACTTTATCTGCCCTTCCTTAGAACCCCGAACCCAGGGAGGGAGAGGGGTCTCCATCTAGGAAGGAGGGGACACCAATACTGAACCCCCTTACAACGGGGGGGGCCCCTACCGTCTCCGGAGAGCCCTCCAATCCCTGGACAGATAAAAACCCCCTGGCAAGGCACCCGCAGCGCGACAGACACTGACACGGGCCCTTGCCAGGGGTGTGGACGGGGAGCACAGCTCAACCATGCGTCCACCGTGCATGGGTGCTAGCAGGCTACTCTCCTGGCGCGGCCTACCTTACCATCCCGACTCCCAGACACCCCTGCGTATTGGGGCTGCAACCCTGCGCTCTGCTAGGGGACACCCTGGGCTCCTGGTGTGACCACCCCTTACGGGGAGGCTCATCGCAGGGCGGATTCCTCCACCGAACCCAGGAGCTCCAGCGACCAAGCCCAGTGCCTCCTCTCATTCTTAGGAGGACACCCCAGGGGCTTCCTGGTCACCCCGCAAGCTAGGGGGGGAATCTCGGCCCTCAGCCAGAGATCCCATGTCCTGGGGTCGCCGCATCCTGCCCAGGACCTGCACAGAACCCTTAAGGCACATAGTAAAGACACAACACAAACCCGCGTGGCCCTGACCCTCTACTTCCCCTGTTTCACGGGGGGAAGGTATGGAGCTCCGTCTACACATGAGGAGACCTACCTGCTCAGGAGACTCCCACGGGTCAGGACCTCCCTCAGGATCCACGCCCTCCGAGCCCCTAAAGTGGCTCGGGACCCATCCCATAGCCCCCCCCCAAAAATTCTTACGGAGAGGCCCGGGGGGAATTACACACAACAAATTCACGCGGCACTCTAGGACAAAACAAACACGCAAAACAAACGGCAGACACGCTTTCACTCTCGCAGCTCCAGTCCAACGTCACTACATACATGGACACATGGCGACGAACGAGCACACACTCCAGTCCAGACGCCACACACACACTTTAAACATGTACATAAACACAACAAACAACGAAGGACGAGCATATGGCGAGAAAGCGCCGCCTCTATAGAGAGAGCACTTACGGGACACGCATCTCTACATCGCCGGGCTAAATGGGGATTTAAACACACACACCAACAAGCACACACGGCGGAACATGCGACAAACAACCAGGCTCAATCTCAGCATACATTTAAATAACAAATTTCACACGGACAAACACTTACCACGAGACATGACCACAAACGAAGGAGAAAGTAAAGGAGACTGGCGGCTTCCTGAAAGGTGGCTGGCTATTCTGTGACGGGCAGAGAGTGCGAACAAATAAGGAAGCGATCACGCCAAGTCTCAGAGAAAAGGAGGGGTTTAATATATAAAGTGCGCAAACCAAAAGACCCGTGCACTTGACCCAGATTAAGGATACAATAGCCAGCAGTCAACTGACACAAAGACAAGGCATATATAGACAGACAAACGACCCTCAGGTGTGGGGATGATAAGCCCCGCCCACCTGAGGGACGCACACAACGCAACAACAACAGGACAGCTGCCGCTGTGCAGTAGGCGACCGGTAGGGGGAGCCTGCCTCACCGTGACAGTTTTCAGTGCTTTAAATTGTTAAACTTCAGTAATGTTATAGGAAAATACTATGTAGGTAAGATAGACCTGATGAGATTAAGTTTACTTTAAGTTTCAATTTAAATTTAAAATTAAATTTCACTAAAATGTAAATAAATTTAAATTTAAATTTAACTAAATTGGTTTGTCTTTGGTCAAGAATTGTAGGACTGATTAATCTTAACAACTTTACTATTAATCAGTAACAGTGTATCGACAATTATTGTATTAATGACAATAATAACATTAATAACTCAAAATTTTAATCACTTCAACACAATAGCTCTGTGAATTAAATCAGTACATGAACAATGTGTGATATTTAAATCTTCAAAGCAATTCCATTTCAACAACTCATTTGTTTTGGCAGTTTCTTGTGTGACCACACGATGGGGACACAAGGCTAAGTTTCAAAAGGCAAGGGCTAGTTTTCCAAGACTAGCCAGGTTAGCTATTGTTCACTCCCAACTGGGGAACGAGGCACGTCAACAGTGACCTGTGTTGTCGAGACCGACAGGGTCTCAGTGCACTTTGATCTACTCTTTGTCTTACACAATTATATTTGAGGCCTCAACGGCGTGGGGAGTAATTAGAAATAGCAATGCGCGCTTTACCAACCCGATGGAGACAAAGAGTTAACTTTCACAATATGAGAGGCTAACCTGACCAGGTTAGCTAGTTAGTTCAGCTAGATGGTTCCTTTTCCGCTAGGGAACGAGTTATGTCGGAGGTGATGTATATCAGCACCGCCCACCGAAAAGGGTCTCTGTGCTGCTTCCAGTTGCTTTCAGTTCAATGTGACCTTAGGAGGAGATGCTCTGCTCTGTAGTTTACTCAGTATTTTCCTTTGGGAAAGGACATTTAGAGCACAGCTGTGTTTCTAAAATCACAATTAATATTCAAAATCTCTATTACTAACAGCAACTACTTATTCGGAAGTTAGTTATAGCTCATAAATATTTAATATGCCATGGGATCATTGTGAGCACAACCGCACTTTGGCAATCACAAACAATCAATTTTACAGAACGCCAAAACGTCGCCTTGTCACGGTGAGAAGGCGGGATCACCACCAGAGGGCACCCGTGGGAGCACCACGCACTAGACACTCCCTCACCTGGCGCTCACGCACACCCACTCAGACCCTGTCACTCCCATCTTCCTTATCACCTGAGTATTGACACCTGTTCACCTCCCGGGGAGAATTATTTAAGCCCACAGGTCCTGTCGTTCAGTGCTGCACATTGGACAAGCCTGGAAGGATCCAGCCTGCGCTGAGCTCACCTAGGAGAGATCCCTTGCTGCCCTGAACGACATCGCTACTCTTCAGATCCGCATCTTTCCTTTCTTTTGCATAGGCATTATTGCCTCTATTCTGAGTTTGCTGTTTACCTACCATGAATGTGAATAAAGAAAAAGGCTCGCAACCCTTGCCTCCTGCTGTCTGCCTAAACCCATTACACGCCTGAATTGATTAAAATTGTTATTTGTGGGGGCGGCATGGTGGCTAGCACTGTCGCCTCACAGCAAGGCGGTCTGGGTTCGATTCTCGGTCTGGGCTGCTCTGTGTGGAGTTTGCATGTTCTCCCTGTGCCCGCGTGGGTTTTCTCCGGGTACTCCGGTTTCCTCCCACAGTCCAAAGACATGCATGTTAGGTTTATTGGTCACTCTAGATTGCCCGTAGGTGTGAGTGTGCGTGTGCGTGTTGGCCATGTGGTGGACTGGCGAACTGCCCATGGTGTACCCTGCCTTCGCCCGGAGATGCTGGGATTGGCTCCAGCCCCCCGTGACCCCGACTAGCGGGAATAAGCGGTACGGATAATGAATGAATGAATGAATGAATGTTATTTGTGGCTCCAGGACTTCGACCTGATGATACTTGGAACACGCAAGCACTCAGGCTGTCCTGCAAGACAAGATATCAGCTTGGCAAAACGCGAAGAAGAATCTCTCACCTTTAACTTTGTATTTCAAAGATTAAATTCTATCAGGCTCGGTTTAACCAGTAACCCAAAATACAAAGCTTGGTCACTTCAGTCACAGGTCAGTGGTAGCACACGCTGACCTTGCTTGTCACAGAGAAAAAAAATTACGTAATTTGTGCATGGGTATGTGCGTTGCAACTGTTTTTACGGGAAGCTTCACGAACAACGTAGATCATTTAACGTAAACACAAGTAATTTTGCTCACACTCAACCGGCAAACATTATGCAGGTAATTTATAACAGCAGCAATACACTTCTGACCGATAGCTAGATATGTCAACAGATGCCTCACACGGGGCACCAATATATGTAGCGGATATACTGATAATTATGAGTTATGATACGGGGCACCACCCTGATATTTCAGGGAAATAAGTATTTGATAGAATAGATGAAATTCTATGAACTGTGAATAGATGAAATAATGATATATCAGTCTCATTACCAAAGGGTTGAGTTCTGAATCCATGCAGTGACTTAATACCATCGACCAGCTGTGGAAAGTCAGAAGGTTGATTTGAATCGACGCACTTGCTGAGAGCACGGATCTTGGCTTGCAGCTCACAGACTTTACAAGCAGGCCGCTTTCCGGCTGCCCCAACTTTCTTGGAAATGTGAAGACTTCGCAGGATGTCACAGCGGTGGTTTGCTGGTGCTCAGTCTGAGTTTCGTTTGCATTGGTTACTTTGCCGAGAACTAACTTCAAGCTAAACTAAAATCAATAACTGTCGGCCGTACAGGGTTAACTTTAATTTAACTGAGTAAAAGAAAATGAAATTGATTTAGAAGACTAGATAAATGAGAGCAAATTTTGACGACGACAACATAAAACAAACTGGTTTAAATACTTTTCTCTAGAAATAAAACAAAGATCTTCTTGGAGGTTGGGATTAAGTTCAAACTTTGTTGTGGTCTTTGGCATCCCTACAACTCACTTGTTTCTTCTTGAGAAACTTTTAGGGGCATGATCGTAGTATACTGGTCAACTATACGGTTGACCACTGGGCCTCGATCACGGAATATTCATTAGCTCTGTCTGGAAAGGGGCTTTTCTTCGAGGAGGAGGAGAGAGAGGGATGAGGTGGGTGACAACTGCACTATCCCCCCCAGGTTCTGTTAACGAATGACGAAAAGCAGACTAGGTGTGGGCAACCACATACTTTTCAAGACAAAGAGAATCCCCTACTCCTAAATAAATTGATTCGTATTACTTGGCATGACTCTGAGGTCACACAAGAACACGGAGATGCTTACATCTGAAATAAAGCGCAAACATTAATACATGGATAGGCATACGTCTAACATAACTCATTACACGTTGATACTTAGTTATACATGAATCTAAAATAATACCACATCAGGATACAGGGGTATCTAAGTTTAAAATAGTGGAATACACACGAATGTATAGATGTGCATGCATT
>JAGXOD010000194.1:0-54769 GCA_020368025.1 Brachyhypopomus occidentalis
AGTGGAATATGTGCATAGTATAAATCATTTCACATAGAATTGTGCATTTACACTCAGTAACCACAAAAAGAGCAGAGAAAGTGAAGCCCATCCATGTCACTTTCATATGTTTAACCACATAAACGAGTGCATGAAAAAGCAAACTGATCTGTACACTTGGTTTGCATGACACCGGATTACACACTTTTCGAAAGTTCTTTTTCAAAAGTGTCAGTGTTAAATGAACCCGACTTTGTCAGTGTGGTTGGCTACCTCTTTTGTTCAAATCAAACCAGTGAAGGTATTTAGACTAGGCCACCACCCATCAGCTCTGTATTGTTCGTGACTGGAAAAAAGTATGTTGGATTGGTGAATCCTTGTTCCAACTCCAGTACCATGATGGTCACCTCAGGGAATGGCATGAACAGTATGAGGTGGTGGGTCTATTATACATGTCAACTATTCAGGCAGTTGGGGGAAGTGTGATGGTTTGATAATGGGTTCCTGAATACTCTGAAGATAATGGTGGTTTAAATGAAATTATGTTAATGACCTGGCCACCACAAATCCCTGTTATCAATTCCCTGTGGATGAACTTAAACACAGCATTCATAGAAGGGAGCATCCACCCATCATTCTTCGATAGCTGCACAGTGTAACATTTGGTAGGTGCAGGCTGGATGCAAGTGTGGAAGTAGGAGCGCTTTATTAAATGACTTAAGTAAAAATATGAAAAACACAAACAAATCAAACAAAGACACATAAAAAGATATAATAGACAATAACCAAGGAACACTAACTAGAAGGTCAAAAACATTAAGCATGACAGACATCTATATTGACTGAAACATATGTAAAGAACAAGAGGCATAAACACTAAGCACTGGTACATGCAACTAACAAAACAAATGACCAAACACAGGGATTAAATACACTGACAAAACAAGTTACAAAGCAAGACACAGCTGGAAACAATGACGAGGGGGCAGAGTTACAAATGAGAGAGGAGTGGCAGAACACATGGGAAAACCAAAACATGAGCACATGGAACAAGGAAACAAACACATGCGTGACAGGTGACAGCAGGACCAGGCATCACACACAGAGCATCATGTTGTTGAGTGAAGTAGCATGATGTAATAATGAATAATGTTCACTATAGTTTTGTTCACTGAGTGCATTTGTGTATGCTGGTGTATTTATTTTCAGTAATTCTCACACAATCTCAAACAGAGCTACTCAGCTACTTTGGTCCAAATTCTCATGGTATCTTCACTTCAACAAGCAATGTAAATAATGAATATTATTCACAATTAATCATGCTGATCATCATGTGATTTGGGGAAAAAGTTATCATATAATATAACTATCTGCAATTTGAGTATCCTAAATATCAGTTATAAATAATATAGTCTTAATTTTGAAATATGCGGTTTTAGTGGGCTTAATCTAGGATGAAACTTGGCACATCCCAAGAGTGTAGACCCACAAACCCAAACCTTGCCATCAAATTACAGTTTTGCATATCTTTGAAACCACTGATTCAAGAGAAAATGACACTAATAAGTTCGTGAATGTAGCGGTATATAGAATTTTGAGTTACAATTTGTTTAAAATCAATATTTTGCGGGTTTCATGTGTGAGTATTGCGTTAAAATGTCACTTTTTCGAACAGTTAATTAATAATAAATTAATAATTACATGAGCGATCAAGCGAGTCAGAGGTGGAGCTCTTAATTTGACACACATCCCGGCTCTATAGAGCACCGAAGTGTTCCGGGTTTTTGGTCTTTTTGTGTGAATAAAAAAAACGCAAGATTTTGAAGTGTCCTGTAGCAAGTCACCGTGTACATCATGTTTACGTCCAAACTAGTGAAAAATATCCTGTCCCGAACACAGATTTGTCTGCTAGGAAACCGTGCGGCAGCTGCGCCATGCAGAAGGTAACGTTAAGATATTCGCTGAAGTTTCTTATTGAGCTAGCCAAGTTCATTTAAACTCTTTAGTGTGCACATTTATTTGCGCCTCTATGACAGTTTTGCTTGCAAATAATTTTGATCTTAACATAAGATATATTATTTTATTTTTTTGGAATTTAAAACAATTTTCTGAAGCGTTTGAAAAGACACCTATACCGTTCCTACAGAGCTGTATCTGTATGCGTTTTCTATGGCAAAGTTCACTGATCAAATTCAGACGTAACCTCAATGCACCAACTTGTACAGACTTTCTGGATACAATGTAGCTTCTCCGCGTTCTGTGCATGAATTAACGTCCGAAGTAATTGCGCAAGGTTATGTTCCAGTTGCTGTATCTCTGTACAGGTGTTGTGCCGAATTCACAGTAGCGGTAATAACACGGAAAGGCATCGGCATTTTACGTAAAGATTTCGCTGGCATATGCCACTGACATCGGCATCTTACGTACGGGTGACAGTGGCATATGGCACTTACATCGACATCTTACGTACGGGTGAAAAACTGCGGTAAAGTTGGTTTCACGTTCGCACATTCGGAATTCTTTCATCAATTACTTTAAGACAATATTAGCAAAAGTCCCAAAATATGTAAATTCTTATTTCTGGCAACCAAAACAAACACCTACAACTTTGTTTACGTCAGGAATATACGTATTTTAAATGCACTACTGTCACCGCTGCAAAGGCACCGTCTACAAATTACCTTAACACGTATTGTATTATATGTATATTGTATTATACAGCATACAAATTGTATTAGACTACATAAAGTGCATCTTAAACAACAACATACAACTCTTTGGTGTGTATTTATACCTTATTTATAAATTTCAGTAGCTTTGAATGTTTTTATTGACCACGTGGTAGCGATGTTGAGCTCATCCTTAGAATAAAGGAGACTACTTTTTCATAGGCAAGAATCTGTGTTGGGTAATTGAATCAATGACAATGGAAATTTGTAAACAAAAACAGACCCACCACAAATAGAGATAAAAGGTATTAATACCAATTCAAGAGGTTATTGTTTAGGATGCACTTAATTTAATACAACTTGTTTGGTGGTCGTATGGTGTACCGGTTAAAAGCTATTGAAAAAAAACTACCAGTGCGCAGTGCTCTGGGGCCTGTACGACAGCTACTTTCGTCCGTGTTAAGGTTTATGCATAGAAACAATGTAAATCGCCAATATCATCTGTAGCGTGCGTGTAAACGAGGGGAGTCGGAATTCGGCACAACACCGGCATATTCTAATAGGGTCCTGAGGTCCTTTCCAAGAGGAAAACAATTTGGCGACTCACTTGCTACTGGCACCTATAAATGACTTTCAAATAACTTTTCAGTAGCGTAAACATCTGTGTGCTAGCTAAACGTGCCACTGTCACCTGTACATAAGATACCGATAACAGTGGCATATGCCACTGTCACCTGTACGTAAGATGCCGATGTCAATGGCATATGCCAGCGTAACCTTTACGTAAGATGCCGATGCCTTTCCGTGTTATTACTGCCTCTCCAAATCTCTCAACGTAAGTTGTCTCTTGCTTCATATTGTGGCGTCGGTCCAATGGGGGATGGCGCTATTCCCCCATAAGCCCCTGTGGCTCCGATATTGCTCTGAATTGCTGTGTTAATTGTGCATGTATTTATTATGTATCCGAATATGTGTGTCGTTTAGTTTAAGTTGACCTGCGTCCGTTTATGTGATCGTACAGTTGTAATTATTCCCTGCCATGTATGTGTGTTATCCTGTTGTCATGTCATTCACTCATGTGCTGTGTGTTTCTGAGTTTGTTCTACGTGATCATTCCTCCATTTACGTGATTACGTTGCTGAGGCATCGAATTAAAAGAGCCTGTTTTGTCAAAATGGATCGGTCTGCTGCCTCTCCTTCCTACACCGCGCCACAATATTCTCGTCAAAGGCTTCAATGTGGCCAATGGTAGCCGACATGTTGAACGCAGACCGTGCTATGAACAACAAAGAATAAATGATATTCACCGTTTCAGGTTCGAATTGAAGTAATACACCTTGTCGCCAATTATGTTATGTCTGTACTAACACAACAATTAAGGTACTAGGTCGAGCCTAAATTGAATAAGTCGAAAGCTGTGTTCGAAATAGCCTACTACATATGGAATACTGCATACTGCACTCAGTATATACTGGATACTGCATACTGGTCCTCATAGTGGTATGTAGTACGGTTTCCAGTATGCGACAAAAGCAAAGCATACTAAAGGGTCACGTGAACGTAGCGTTGCATGATGGGATGCAGTACACCACGAAGATAGCTCTGTTCGCGTACTGGAACATTTCGCGGAAGTAGTATGCGGGGATGTTTCACGTACTCATTTTTTTCATTCATTCATTATCCGTACCGCTTATTCCCGCTAGTCGGGGTCACGGGGGGGCTGGAGCCAATCCCAGCATCTCCGGGCGAAGGCAGGGTACACCATGGGTAGTTCGCCAGTCCACCACATGGCCAACTCACACCTCAACTCACACTCACACCTACGGGCAATCTAGAGTGACCAATCAACCTAAGATGCATGTCTTTGGACTGTGGGAAGAAACCGGAGTACCCAGAGAAAACCCACGCAGGCACAGGGAGAACATGCAAACTCCACACAGAGCAGCCCAGACCGAGAATTGAACCCAGACCGCCTTGCTGTGAGGCGACGGTGCTAACCACCACACCACCATGCCGCCCTGTTTCACGTACTGTAAAAATTATTTTTATTCGAATACTGCATATGGCATACTGATTTGGGGCCCAAGCAGTACACCAGTAGTATGTAGTAGGCTATATCGAACACAGCCTGGACTGCCTCTTTACTAGATTATTCTTCTGGGTCACATATGAACATTATGAACAGTGCTGCCCCCTACTGGTACATATAAACAACAGTATGTGCAGCAGTACACAACTGAAGGCTTGCTAGATAGTGATTTCTTAGATGCTTATTATGAATTAAGTGAATGGCCTGGGCCCTATGTGAGTTGTAGGATGGCCACTAGATGGTGCCACAGTCCTTTCATTTGAGCCTTTACAAAGTTAGTGATTTAGTGCACAGACATGTTGCATGGCATTCATTCATAAACATTATTGCACATAAAGAAAATTCAATTAAATATTTGAACATTGCTTTTAAGGTAATTGTGGTTATGTTTGCAGATGTTGTTTTGCAATTCATGGGTACAGACATAAACTTTAATAATGTACAATCATTAATTGTTAATAAATTAATAAAACTTAAAAAAGGCAAACCATTTCGAAACAAGAATGCTGCAGGATTTGTACCATCAGGTCATTAACATGTTTTCATGTGATATTAGTGTTTTGTCAGACAGACAGTAAATAACAGACAGACTAAATAAAAGTTGCCATAGTGCCCCTCAGACACTATAGGAGTGGGGCTCTGTGTGATCTGCCAGGACCTCTCATGACCCCCATACCACGGGCTGTCACCCCTGCAGGGCAGCAGAACTGTTGCCACAATTTGTTCTTTTAACACTTCACTTGGCACATGGCAGGTCTATATTTTAATTGTCTGTTTTCTTTAAATACTCTTCGTATAAACAGCTTTTCACCTGCTCTCACACTCCACACGTGAGGGGTCATGAGGATCCAAAGTCATTACGCTTTAAGTTGTTTAGTAAATATTTATCAGCTCGACATGCTCAGGGAGGCTTAGGAATTAGATTTGCGTTTTGTATAACTGTATACATACATTTGACCTGTGGTGTAGGTTTCATTCCAGCTTGAATGGGGGGATGCAGCTCACACCACCCAACCTAACTCACATTTTATTAATAGTGTGAGCAGGAATTATTGGGCAGGTCACTTTTTTCCTTTCTTTAATATTCATTTCGGCCTTTGACTCAACTACTCAAAACATTCGATTATTTGCAAAATCTTTTTTTCTTCTTCGTCTAAAAAAACAAGCAACAAATATGGGCAGATTAGGCAGAGATGGTCTTGATGAACAGTTTAGGCAGATAGGGTCCTGATAAACAAATTAGGCAGATATGGTCCTGATAAACAGATCAGGGAAATATGGTCATGATAAGAAGATTAGGCAGATATGGTTCTGATAAGCATGACAAAATTATATTTTATCTTTTTCACAATTTTATTTTAAACACTTTTAATGTAATGTCTGTTAGGAATGAACATATAACATAAACCAAAAACTGAGAAGGAAAAGTGTCCTTAATATTCCATTAAGGTTTTTGTATGGGTTGCATACAGAATACAATATTACAGAAATATAGAGGTGCAGTGATAGCTTAGAATGTACACATGCATAATGTGCATGAACTGCTCATCACCTCAAAGCTCAAGGAGCACTGGATTCTGCACTGGGTATATGGATTCTGCTCCAGGTATCTTGGTCCTGCACTGGGGATATGGGTTCTGCACCTGGGGTCTGTATTCTGCATCAACTGTAAGGTGTTTTTGTGCATTTTCATAGGAGGAGGCAAAAGTGCTCTACTCCAAATTATTATTGAGGTTATGCATACAAGTTCTAGCCAGCATACATATTCACAGAAGATGAAAATAAAAAGAATAAGAAATGTAAGTATTAAATTAAATGTAGTAAGTGAAAATTAGAGTTATATGTCTTATCTTTTAATTATTATTACAATTATTATTTTTATAGTACAGTAGCTAGCCTGCACTATATTGGGTAAAAACAGCTGTTTCAGAGTTTACTAATTTGTGCAAGTGCTCACTAGCCACTGAGACAGCAGTGACCCATTGTTTTATTATTTTATTATTGTATTTATTATCACCTATTCACTTAAGCTTAGTCCAATTTCAAGCTCTCACATCACACTTCCATTTCTGTTATACTGTGACCAATGTCATGCAAAGCTGAAAAACTGCCCAGATCGCCAAACCCTGAAAGGAGGAAGACACTAGATTTAGAGGCTTGATTCAGACTTCAAAGACTAGACTTTTTTGGAGCGACTTCATTCTTCACACAAAGAAAATTAAGCTTGGTCAGCATTGTCAGGATGTAAATTAAAATTTCTGCTTTTCCAGTTTTGGAGGGTAGCTTTTTTATTAACAGCTTGATTTGAATCATTTCTTTTGTAAGAAGTCAAAGTTGATTTTGTACACATCAAAATTAGAATTCTAAACTTGTAGGGTAAAAAGGCCACCCAACAATTTACCTTAAATTGGGGTTCATTACATGTGATCTCCATAACTCATGGTTCTTAAATGTTGCTAAAATGACCATCTTGAGTGAGAATTCATCTTAGAGTTTTGTTTCTTTGTTTATTCTTTATTTGTTTATTGTTCCTAAGTCGACTTGCTAATTTTTCCTTAAAACCATAGATGATCGTATGAACAATGAACATCGTTTAGCAAGGAAGGCCTGCTATTACAGACAACAGGAACATAGTGGTGAGATTTCACTGAAGTCATGCTGATCCACAAAAAATCATTTAGATTAGCCTCACAAATTTGTATTGTCCGATATAAAATCGAAATTGCCATATGTAGTGATAGTGTTTTTGCTCTATTACTACAGAAATATAACTGAATTAGTTTATCAAAATATTTGAAGACATTTGGCCTTGAGACAAACTGCTGTGGCCTAATGCTATAAATAATTTAATATTTTATTTCAAGAAGTCCTTACTTCTTGTAGTCAAAGTCACGGTCCCAGCCTTCATTATCATATCCCACTGGTGTGGTTGACAATTCAAAAACATGAATGGGATTACACCTTTTTTTGTCCTTGTCAATCACAGGCAGTGTGTGCTTGTCTTTGGGCCACAGATGGGACTACAGGGAGAGAGTGTCAGATGGCATTAAAGTCCTGCAGGCAGAGCTAAAAGCTAACTTTTTACCATAACAAAAACCAAGCAATGCATTATTAAACTTGAAGATCAGGCACAATTTGAGTAAAGATTTTGAATGTTGAGTGGTGGGTTAGAGCGTAGAGAGAGTAGAAGCCACCATTTACACTTCTCAGCATGAATAAACCATTATCACAAAGATCAGCAGTGTCCTCCAAAATCAGCCAGGCAGCTATTGCCTGGCAGATGTGGGGAAGACCAGCTGTGGATGAACTGTCCCCCAACCCTCCAGAAACTCACACATTCCTTTTGTCGTGCACACACACACACCAGTGCAGTTATGTCTCTTTCTTTGTGCAAATGCACAAACACCCCCCACCCCCAATGCAGGGTCCAGGTGGTCCAAAGCCCTGTGTCCAGTCTGCAGACACTCAGCAGCGTTCTTCTCACCCGATTGCCAGTAATTGGCAGGAACAGAGGGTGAGCTGAGGGGAGAGTGCATCTCCCAGGAGCTGCCTGTCAGAGTTCTTCTGTGGCTGCTTTCCCTGTGACCTTGGTGGGTTTTTACCCAGGCTGTCCTTGGATCACACACTGGGAAGAAAAATTAGAGTTCAAGTTAGGGGATCATCCTCTGTTGTATTTTCCTTGTTTCCATTTGTTTGTGAGACAAAGACTGAATGGGACAGAATTTTGTTTAATTTGTCTTAATACTTTACATTTAATCTTGAAATATATATATCCAAACAAGCATGGAGCCAAATGTTTTCTATGTATTCGAGGGCACAGTTTCCATAACATGTCTCTGTAGACACAAATTGATGAGGCCAGTGGTGGTGCTGAATGCTATTCTTCTTCCTGGCGCATGCAGATGTGCTATTGGCATTATGTCTCTCAGCTCCAAAGAAAAGTCTGGCTGGACAGGAACCCTTGACGGAGGGCTTTACAAAAGTTTCAGGCTTTGTGGGAAAGTGGGAAATGTGGGAGTTGCAGGTGTTGAACCAAAGAGCTTTAGAATGATGCAGTTGAAACGTTGGGTTGTTGAAGACTGGACGCAAGTGTGAATATGTATGCAGTTTATTAAGGGACTAAGTAAAATTTGGCAGACAACTGACAACTGGCAAGGGTGTGGCAGACTGAGGACACATGGTAAAACAAAACAAGGAAATCAGAAACAAGAGTGACTAAACAAAACCATGACAGCTGGGGGAGGAATCAGATATGACAGCAATAAAAATGAGGAAGTATTCAGGACAAAGAGAGATGGTTTCTATCACTATGAGTGGCACCTGTGGAGAGACAAGCAAGGGTTATCAGTAAATCTCCATTCATTTGAACAATTAAATGCTCAAAACAAAACATTTAAACCAATATGAGTTGCATGATGTTGTACAAAGAGCAGATGTCCATGAAGTTTATATCCCTAATCAGAAGGAGGCTAAAAAAGACTAATAATAGTGAAAATTCAAACATGATTCAAACATGATGAGTAAGGATTAAGTTTCACAAAAGTGAGAATGCTCTTCCAGTGCATAAACTGGTCTAACCTACTAAACCTGGACAATAACTACTCTAGCTGACTAAAGAAGAAAGCTAGTAGAATGAGTAGACAAAACACTCCCCTGCATGCTGGCTCTTTGGCCCACTACTGTCTCGCAGGCAGTACAGGGCTGATCAGATCGCACACCAGCAGTCTAAAAAAACATGTTTATCCACAGAGATGTGATCTTCAACCCTTAAAACTCTGAAGCTTGCCTTCAAAGTTAAAAATGAACCAGTTCTTACCTGAAAGCGCATACTCTCACATTGCGCCACATCCTCCTTCCTTTCATGGCAAAAGTATGGCTTGACTTGTACCACCACCCATCAAAACACGGGGAAGACATGCTTCAAGACTTTGTATTTGTGCTCAGGTGGTAAAATGAACTTTGCTTGGCTGTAAAACAGAGTCCCACTTCTGCAGATTGCATTTAAATGTTTTCTAATCCTGTATTCAGTAATAATTTAAAGGTGCCCTAGAATGCATTTATCCAGCATTTGTTAAAGTCTGATGTCTATATAGAAAGTTTGTGATTTTGGTCTGGCCAAAAAATTCCCATATTTGGGTTTTACATACTCATTTCCTTTCAAATAATAATCTTTATTTGTAAAACACCTTTTCTCCGGGTACTCCGGTTTCCTCCCACAGTCCAAAGACATGCATCATAGGTTGATTGGTCACTCTAGATTGCCCGTAGGTGTGAGTGTGTGTGTGCGTGTTGGCCATGTGGTGGACTGGCGAACTGCCCATGGTGTACCCTGCCTTCGCCCGGAGATGCTGGGATTGGCTCCAGCCCCCCGTGACCCCGACTAGCGGGAATAAGCGGTACAGATAATGAATGAATGAATGTAAAACACCTTTCATATATACAATTCAAAGTGCTTTACAGAGCACCCTAAGAGTAGCTGGAAGCACTAGAATGAATCCAGCTTTCTTTCTTTCTTTGTTTCTTTCTTTTTACATGGTCTCAAGAATAATTAATGAACTTTTATCTGATTGGTGGATTTATGATGAGATGACATGAGGCTCACACAGAATCAAAGGATAAAATCAATTGCTAACTAACTGTGAGGTGAACCATGGAGCATTTAAGCATCCAACTGTATCTGCCTGCATGGGAAGATATTTCAGTTTTCAAACAAAACTGATTAGCGGATTGACTAGATGTGTCATCTTCTTTTGTGGTAGAGTAGTTCTCTAAGCAGCCAATATGGCTAGCTAGTTAGCTTTGGAGTTATATCTTGTTGATGAGCAATAAATTAGAAATGAACTCAACAAAGGTATTGACAAAGATGCATCATATACTGTACATTTATATGACAACACAGGCTACGTGTGCTGGGGGGGGGGGGGGGAGCATATCCAAGAAGTACATATCCATAACTGATCAGACGCGCTGTTGCTGTTCTTGGCATGAAGCTAGGTTCTCTGGTGATGGTGGACTATGTGCAGTAATATAATATTTAGACAAATATACCAGACTTTCAGATATTCTATTGTATTCAGAATCTATTCTATTGTATATTCTCTATTTTCTAATATGATTATTTTCTGTTATATAATATTCTTTGTTTGAACTGATGTTGCAGCTGCAATCTAAATTTCCCTGAGGGCACCCTCCCAAGGGGATCTAATCTAATCTACTTCCTTGAATTTCTCACAGGCAGAAAATAAACTGAACCGCAACCTCAAGCTTTCAATCTCTACAACAACACAAAGAAAAGTTGCTAGCCTAGTATGAACGTTTCAATTTAAGATAATCTGTCTTCAACTGAAGTGGATAAACTCACATAGCATAGCTACCTAGCTTAGCCACTTACAGGATAAACTCACATAGAGTGGTTGCAGTTGGTCTTGTGACCCTAATAAAGTTGGAACTGCTCTCTTTTTGGGACCGAGCGAATCCTTCTTCATATTGTCTAAGGTTTGAGAAAGGTTTGTATGGAGTGAAATGTTCAGAGCAAACTACCATCTTGTCCAGGGTCTTAAATATGAAATATTTATATATTAATATATGTCTTAAATATTAAGTTACTCAAGGCCATTGCTCTGCGATTATTGTTTTGCTCTTTACAATGCCTGCAGAACTGTTGATGTTTTGGAAGTGCGTTAATATTGCCTGAGGTAGAACCTGGGCTAGTGTATGCAAATTTTAGGGGCATAAATATTAATCAGATAAGACTGTCAAGGTGACAACAGAATTTGAAGTTCCTGGTATGTCAGTTCCTTGTACCGAACTATCCTATTATGCCAACACAGTTTTCCATTCTATGGCACCTTTATTAACAAGGCTACTGGATTAAATCATGGGTACTGTGACGTATTTTGACAGACAGCAGGAGGCGAGGGTAGCGAGCTTCCACTTGTTTTATTATCCATACTCAGTTAGGGAAGAACAGAAATAAAGGCAATCGTGCCTAATAATGCAATGAACAGAAAATAACGAAGAGTGTCCCAGAGGCGTCGTTCAGGAGCAGCAAGTCTTTCTCCAGGGGTAGCGTAGCGTGATCCGTCCCAAGGAAGGCCAATGCGCAGCACTGAACGACAGGACCTGTGGGCTTAAGAAGGCATCCCAAATACCGTGCACAGGTGTTTAGTATTCGGGAGAATGAGAAGGGGGGAGTGACGTGCGAGGTGTGGGTGTGCGCCTATGCCAGGTAAGGGTGTGACGTGTGTCAGGTGCTCTCGTGGGTGCCCTCTGGTGGCGAACCCGCCTTCTCACCATGACAGAGCCCTCCCTCAAGGATTCCTCCCGGCGACGGACACTCGGTCGTCCCGGACGCCGCGGAGCTGGCCGGTTGGGGAATTCGCGGTGGTAGTCGGCGATTAAGGAGGGATCCAGCACCTGTGCTGCCGGGATCCAACTCCTCTCTTCTGGCCCATAGCCCTCCCAATCCACCAGGTACTGGAGACCCCTCTGACGGTACCTGGAGTTAAGGAGCTTGTTTACCTTATAGGCGGGGCCATCTTCTAACATCACTGGAGACGGTGGGGCTTGTCCCTCTCCTTCTCCAGTGGTCCTTCCGTGTATGGCTTCAGGGCGGAGACATGGAAAGCCCTCGACACTCGTCGATTCTCAGGTAGTCCTACCTTGAACGTCACACGATTTATGCATCAGTGATCGTATAAGGTCCCACGTAGCGGGCTTGTAGCTTACCTGGGCTTCCCAGTCTACCGTCCCTCGTAGAAATCCATACTTTATCGCCTACTTTATAATTCGGGCGCGTTGGATCTTCTACGGTCCGCCTTTTCCTGAAATCTCTTCACCGCTGTCTGCAAACGCTGATGCGTATCTTCCCACACGCTCTCCGTCCTCTTACACCAGTCCTCTATCTGAGGCTGATCGGAAGTGGCAACGTTCCAAGGGTACAGCGGCGGTTGTCTCCCAAACACACACTCAAACGGGGTCTGACCCGTGCTGGCCTGAGTGAGCGAGTTTTGGGCATATTCCGCCCATGCCAGTAGTGAGCACCACGCCTCTTGATGCTCACTACAGTATGCCCTCAGGAATCGTCCAAGTTCCTGATTTACCCTTTCCACCTGCCCGTTTGCCTGGGGATGATATCCTGACGTGAGACTGACGGTCACGTTCAGTTTTGACTGGAACTCACGCCAGACCCGCGATGTGAACTGCGGGCCCCTGTCAGACACGATGTCCTCGGGCAAGCCGAACTGTCGAAACACGTGCCTGAACAGGAGATCAGCTGTCTCCCAGGCGGTTGGCAGTCCGGGCAGGGGTAGGAAGCGCACCATCTTCGAGAACCGATCCACCACTACCAGGATAGTGTTGTTCTCCTCTGAAACTGGCAAGTCAGTGATGAAATCAATAGCTAGGTGCGTCCATGGCTGTTTAGGTATGGGCAGGGGTAGCAGCTTACCCGTGGGCGGCGTCCTCGGCACCTTGCTGCGCGCACACACAGCACAGGACCCCACGTGACGCAGAACGTCACTGTGCATCCCGGCCACCAATAGCGGCGCCCAGGAGCTGTGATGTTCTAGTGGATCCAGGGTGTCCCGTGCCTAGTGAGGAATGTGCCCACTGTATCAAGGCGGTGCGGCGCTGGGGGCACATACCTGCGGTGCGGAGGACAGTTGGGATGAGGATTCGCGGCTTCGATGGCCCGATCAATCTCCCAGTTTACAGCTCCGACAAAGCACTCGGGGTTTAAGACTGGCTCCTCGCTGGTCGAGTCCGCACTGCCGGGAATGAACGTGATAGTGCGTCGGCACGTGTGTTTTCTCCCCCGGGAGGATATGTGACCTGAAACTGGAAGCGTGAGAAAAACAATGACCAGCGTGCTTGTCGGGCATTCATGCGTCTAGTGGTTCTCAGATACTCAAGATTCTTGTGGTCCGTGAGAACCAAAAACGGGTGCCTGGCTCCCTCTAGCCAGTGTCTCCACTCCTCGAAAGCTAGACGCATCGCCAGCAGCTCTCTGTCTCCCACTCCATAATTTCTTTCCGCTGAGGACAATTTCCGCGAGAAAAAGGCAATAGGCCTTAGCAGGCCACCTTTTTTGAGCCGCTGCGATAGCACCACCCCCACTCCCACGTTAGAAGCATCTACCTCTACGATGAAGGGCTTCGTGGGATCCGGCTGATGAAGGACAGGCGCGGTGACGAAAGCCTGCTTCAGATCTTGGAAAGCGTTATCAGCCTCCTCCGTCCAGGCCAGACTTTTGAGTCTACCACGCAGCAAGTCCGTTAGCGGCTCGCGACAGTGCTAAATCCCCGGATGAACCTCCTATAGAAGTTCGCGAAACCCAGGAATCGCTGCAGCTCGCGCCGTGTGTGAGGACGATTCCATCCGGTCACCGCCTCTACCTTGCTGGACTGCATGTGTACGGAACCGGCCTTGATGGTATAGCCCAGGAAGTTTAGTTCCTGTAGATGGAACTCGCACTTCTCCAGTTTGCAATACAGCTGATTGCGGAGGAGGGTGCGGAGGACGGCCCGTACATCATGCATATGTCGTTCTACGGAGGAAGAATAAATGAGGATGTCATCGATATAGCGATAACACACTTATTCAGGTACTCACGTAAAACTTCATTAATGAACGCCTGGAAGATCGACGGAGCGAAGCCAAGCCATACGGCAAGACCCGGTACTCATAGTGCCCGGAGCGGGTACTAAACGCCGTCTTCCACTCATCCCCTTCACGTACACGGATGAGATTGTAGGCGCTGCGTAAATCCAGTTTGGTAAAGATTACCGCCTCCCGAAGGCACTAGAGGCAGTGGGTAGGCGTAACTTACCAAGAGGGAATTGAGTCCTCGGTAATCTACGCACGGCCTCAGACCACCGCCCTTCTTTTTCACAAAGAACACGCTGGCTGAGGGGAGCGAAGTAGAGGGGACAATATAGCCCTGCGCTAATGCCTCCTGGACATACTGCTGCATGGCTTTCTCTTCTTCAGTGACAGAGGATATACTCTTCCTCTCAGGGGAACACTCCCTTCTTTTAATATTATTTTACAGCCCCAGGGGCGGTGCGGAGGGAGCACCATCGCTTTGGTGGGACTGAATACTTCAGCCAGGTCCTGATATTGCTGGGGAATCTTAGTGGCACTTGCCACGCTAGGACTCTCGATGGTGGTGGAAGTCAGCAATAAGGGGGCGTGACTCATCGAGCTTACGGTAGGTGCACTCCAGTGTGATATGTGTCCAGTGTGCCAATTAATGATGGGGTGAAACTGCCTGAACCACGGGAGTCCTAGTGTCAGATCGCATTTTAACTCAGGGAGAACACAAAAAACTTGTGAGGAGGAGTGCCCTTGAACAGTGAGAGTGAGGGGGGGGGTGTGTTGGCGCACTACTCCGCCACCCACAGGCCTGCCGTCCAGCGCTCGCACTTTCCTTGGCCTTTCCAAGGTCTCCAGAGGCAACCGCATCCTCCGCGCCAGGTCCGCTCCCATCATGTTTCCTGAGGCTCCCGAGTCCACTAGGGCATAAACCCCAACACAATTCCCTCGGTAAGTAAGCGTCACGTGTATAGTCAGCAACTGAGCCATCTTGGATCTACTCACCCGAGCCCTTCCGCTGTCAGGTGCCGGGTGATCCGCCTCCGCTGGCTCCGCTGCTCCTATCTGCATCGGTTCTGGTGCCTTCCAGTTTCGTAGTCCTCTCGGGGGAGATCTTACACGCGCGACTCTTGTTGCCCGTCCTCCGGGAGTATTCCTCTCTTGCAGTAGCCGGTCGTAGGTTATAGCCATGCGGACAACCGAATTAAAAGGCTTGTTTTCCTGCCTACACGCTAATTCAGCGTAGCTGGGGTTTTAGAGCCGCTAAGAAGGCGTCCGTGAGCGCCGCCTCATTCCACCCCGTCCCAGCTGCGACAGTGCGAAACTCTAGGGCGAAGGCGGCCGCTGTTTGATTCCCCTGCCGCATTGTTAACAGGGTCTGTCCACACGCCCTTCCTTGGCGTGGGTGGTGAAACACTTCTTTTAGCTCATTATGAAATGTCTCATACAGCGGGGACTCACCCGCCAATAACGCGGCTCCCCAGGCCAATGCCTTGCCGCTGAGCCGTGAGATAACAAAGGAGATTTTGGCCTGGTCCGTAAGGTGCTCTTGATACCGAAAGTATAAGCTGCACTGGGCCAGGAATCCCTCGCACTTCTCGGGGTCTCCATCATAAGCCTCTGGGGGTGCCAAGGGTAGTCTCACCCCTTCCACTCGTTGAACCGGGGGTTGACTAGCCTGCTGCGACAGAACTTGGACAGACGTGGTCAGCGTACACATTAAATTTCTCAACTCACCCATTTCGTGGTGATGCTGCTCCAGCAGCAAGCCTTGAGCGTTTAGGACTTCTAAAGGAGAAGGCCCGCTGCCACCTGCTGCTTCAGGCTGCGCATTCTGTGACGTATTTTGACAGACAGCAGGAGGCGAGGGTAGCGAGCTTCCACTTGTTTTATTATCCATACTCAGTTAGGGAAGAACAGAAATAAAGGCAATCGTGCCTAATAATGCAATGAACAGAAAATAACGAAGAGTGTCCCAGAGGCGTCGTTCAGGAGCAGCAAGTCTTTCTCCAGGGGTAGCGTAGCGTGATCCGTCCAAGGAAGGCCAATGCGCAGCACTGAGCGACAGGACCTGTGGGCTTAAGAAGGCATCCCAAATACCGTGCACAGGTGTTTAGTATTCGGGAGAATGAGAAGGGGGGAGTGACGTGCGAGGTGTGGGTGTGCGCCTATGCCAGGTAAGGGTGTGACGTGTGTCAGGTGCTCTCGTGGGTGCCCTCTGGTGGCGAACCCGCCTTCTCACCGTGACAGGTACTAAGAGATTCTACATGTAAGGATTGCCAAGTTCTAAAAAACGGAAACTGTTAACATTTCAAGTCATAGAACAAAGCTTGTTACTTTGATTTGAATGGGGAAAATTCTACAGGTATAAGGGTAGTATTAGGAATAATATACCACAAAGACATCAAGAGGGCTGCAACAATGTTGTGGTTTTGACAGTTCTAAGCTATATATGTGTATATGGATTTAGACTGATGAAAGGTCACCTTGCAATAAACTATACAAGCCTCTAACACTATCTAAGCCTCTAATTTGAGTTCATGTGACTGCACTATTTCCTATTACAGAGTGAGCAGTTAGAGTTGAGCATCCTGCTGTAGCTCATTTTACTGGAGTCTCATTTTCATGGACTCTCCCTTTATTATTTAACATTTAACATAAAATTTCTTAATGTGAGGTCAGGTATTCATATCACATGTATTGGATTTAACCTGAAGTGACAATTAACTACTGCTTTTGCAGTAACATTTCCTTTGAAATCTGAGTTTTTAATTCATTTGCAATAACATTTAATTTAATTATTTTGAAAATAATTGGCTCCATGGCGTTTTTGCTATCTGAGGAAAACATGTTTTCTGGAGCAAAAGAGAGTTTTAGCCACCACTAAAAGCAGTGTAAGGGCCTAATAACTGCGTCTCCATAGAGATCCAAACACACAAAGCAGCCTGAAACATTACTAGAAATAGTGCAGTCCAGCTGACCCTTGACTTTTGACTTGTTGTTGCCTGACAGGATCAATACAGGCAGCTGAATGGAGCTTTGTGGCAAAATGGCTACAACCCTTCAGCCTGGGCGTTTTGAAGGAGTAAATAGACCTGTGGCACCAACATGAATAGAGGCTCCATTTCAGACCTTCTACAGGCACGGCTTTAAAAATCCAGTTTTCACTCAATTCCTTTTTGTTGATCTTTTATTTTTTTTCTGAACTTGGTGACTTCAACTTTCTCTGCATTTTTATCCAGGCTGTTGTGGGTGTGGGGGATACAGGCAGGCTTAAGGTCAGAGAGCATAGGGACCTGCTTTTTGAAGAGCTGAGATTGAGGCAAGACCATGGGAGAGGGTTAAACACGCATGCATGTGCTCATGCACTTAAACACATTCACACACAGCACAAGCTCAAAAATATCCACTACACTAGAACCTGCACTATGATGACACGTTTCTGGTGGATCATTCCTATACTGAAATAACTGCATGACAAACGTTTACTCCAGAAATGTCTGTGTATTTCTCATGTCAGAGAGTACTGTATAATTCCAAAGAATATCTCTTAGCTGAATGTATGGATCATTGCGGCATTTTACCACAAATCCATACGTACCATATTTTGTATTGCACATTATTTATTTCATTATGTATCAGTAAAATTTATTTTACAATTAAAAATTAATATTTCAATTATCAAGGGCTACAAAATAATAAGAATGAAAATGAACCAACAGTTATTAAATATTATATAACAGTTTACAGTAATTTGGTAAAAAAAAGAATAGTTTTACAGAATTTTAATATTATGTAAATTTTACATAATATTACTCTCACATTTAAACTTACTTTAAATTTTTTTTACATTTTTAAAGATTTAATGTAAATCACATCTTTTAATTATTTTGTCACGGTACAGCCCCAGACCCCTCCCTTTGGGCGTGTGTTTGTGTTGTCTGTTTCTAGACTTGACCGTATATGTATTTCCGTGGGGGTGGTTAGATGTATGTTCATCGGTCGCACCTGTGGCTCGTCTCATTTTCACTCAGGTCTCGTTTAGTTTGTCTATTTAATGTGCGTTTACACAGTGTCCCGTGCTCGTCTTTGTTTGGAGTGAGAGTCTATGTTTTGTGTACGCTACTGAGGTAGCTATTCGTGTACAATAAACGTCTAAAAACTGGACCGTCCCCACAGCATCCTGTTGCATTCCTCGCATGTTACATATTTGGATTGGTTTAGAAAGGGTGTAGATATTCGTTTAGTAGGTGAACCAATTTACAAAAAAAACACATAAAACATACACATAAAAAGTAAAACATTTCTTGTTGCTTATATCTACTTTCCTTATGTGCATTCCCATTAACACGGTTCTAGCATTATTGTGTCTTTAGACTCTAGTCTAATATACTAGCATAAGAGTCCCTTCCATGGACACAAAGCACTTTTATATGTTGCTCTGAGTGTTAGGCATGCCTGTTCAATTCTGTAAATGTAATGTAAATGAACATCAGAACAGTGACACACTGATGATGACAGGTTAGCCACTTTTCAGATCTAGCAGGTTCTCTGATCTCCCAGTCAGATTGATGCAGGTACAGTCATCAGACTGAGAAACAAGTGCCTGTGAAAAAGAAAGAAAAAAAATTGCCTGTGAAAAAGAATTCAAAATCACTTAATAACGATTTAAATATTTTAATAATATAGTACACACGTCCTTATAGGGATGTGGGTGCAGTGGTGTATCTGTATTCAGTCATATCCTGCTGGGCTTGGCTTGAACACAGCAGAGCACTGAGCTGACGCAAAGAAGGAAATTACATTGACTCTGCTGATTTATGACTATAGAACCATCTTATAAACATTCACCATTTCACACTAAAACTGGTCGTGAATAAAAGTCGTTTCACTACTTCATTGCATTTCTTGATTTTTAATTATACAAGGCAAGCCTTTCAATTAAAGTTGTTTAATTAAACACTAAAACTATAGATTTTAGAACAGTAAAGTCATATACCAAACAGCATTTTTCAACTAAAAGAAAAGAAAATACTGTCATCCTTTGGTACAGGACTGTTCAGGAAAGAATTAAAAATTTTAATTACATTTTTATTACTTATATACTGTACATTATTAGATTTATAAAATATCTACAATATTACAATTTAAAAAAATATATAATAAATATTTCTGTTAAAAAAAGGCATTTGACATATCTGACATATTTGATGATGTTTGTATACAATAATAAAATATAAAAAAGTCAAATGTTATAGTGTTTTGGTTATATAAAACATTCTTATAAGCTAATATATATAACACTGCTGTGTTTGATACAAACATCACCCACTGTATACCATCCTCAACTATGCCACTACCAAATGTGCAAATATTTTGTTGCAGGCATAAATTGTTAAATGGCTGCAGTTGGGGTCATAACGACAATAGATATTTATTGGAATAAGCTACAATAGTTTATTCAGATGGTCTGTACTAAAAAGGCTAAGGTCTAGAGCAGATTCAGTCAGATGGTCTGTACTAAAAAGGCTAAGGCATAGAGCAGATTGATGGTCTGTACTGAAATGGCTAAGGACTATGTCAAACCCAGTCAGGTAACCTGTAAGGGTGGGAAAGGGACGGGGCAGAGCTGTCAAATGGTCTTTACTGACATGCGGCTAAGTGATATGACATGATATGACATGACAGATCCAATCAGGAAAGATCTTCTGAGTCCTGCAAACTACATCAATCCAAAATATGTCAGTCTCTCCAACTGTCAGGATGACAGTTTTATGAAATCACAGTGTTTACCATTTTAGACTATTTATAACTTAGCAACCTTAAAAAAACATTTCCAGTGTTGAAGCTGAGAGAGTGGCAGTGTGCAGAGATTTATGACACATTGAGGAAATATAATTAGAACTGGAAGGTGCAGAAGGAAGGAAGCTGCAGGGCTGCTGTAACTAAACTAAATGCCCCAGTCATTTAGTCACTTAGTAATGCATCATGTGGCCATTTAACAATTACCACTAAATCTGGGTGCCGAAAACACACAACACTGATATCCAGTGATGTCTTAGTGGAATCACACCATGGTGTCTGGCTGCTAATATGATCTGGGTGAAAGTCTGTGTCACATTTCAGTATGTCTGATGCTAATGTAATATGTACTAAGTCATGCCATCTACACCAGCTTCCCATTTTACAGAGAGGCTGTGATGTGTTTCATATCAGATTAATAGCCTTTGGTTAAGATATCAGGACACAACCAGCAGCCTCAAACAAGAAATAAAAGCATTTAGGCAATGAAAGTGGATAAAGGCGAATCCTATCCATGCTGGTCCAGTTTCTCTCCTTATATTGTCACAATACTCCATAACAAGTCACAAATACTGTACATACACACACCACTTTGTTCTAGTTAAATGCCAAAATACAAACAAAGGTAAAGTGATCTGTAACACTGAACTGCATGTGTTAATTAAGCAGTCCCTCACTCCAGCTTCCTCACACCCTGGCCTCCAATCCCCCATCAGAAGTGATTGTGTCCAGGCAGAGGCATACCCTCCCCCACCCTGCTGCACTGGCTCCTAATGGATTTTTATCAGGCTAAAGTATCAGAGCTGCTTTGACAAGTCCCATAGCTGCTCTAGAATTCCTTTTGAAATGCCTTTCTTTAGTGGTCTCTCAGAAGGAGCCTGCGGCTATGGCCTTCGGAGATCACAATGTTATTAATATAAACATGTCAAAACGCATGCTGAAATTCAAAACAGAGGTGCCAAAATGTCAAGGTGTCAAACCACTGAAATATAAATTAAGCTTTAATATTCTAAACCACAGAACATAATTTGTGGTCCTGCAAAATACAGTTGTATAAAAATGCAGAATATTTAACACAGAGCTGTTTAGTGAATCACTATGAAAATTCTCTGATGACTCTGAGTGTATCCTCTCTTTCAAGTATAGGTTTAAACTACTAATGGTATTGCTCCTGGAGCTCATGACAAAGCAACAAAATATCCATGACCTTTTTAACTTTTTACAGATATACACATTGAATAGAATGGCATATTTGTTCTCATCACAGGACTTAAAAGTCAAGAAGAATGCTATGTGTCCAGAATGAGTCCAGAATTATACGAATACAGTCAAACAGGGTGATAGTGCCATATCAGCACACTCTCACACATTCTGATTGTATGGCATGAAAAGCATTCATGTACTTGTCATGCTGGATAAAGGTTAACACATGGCCTGATAATGTGATCCATCTGTGACGGCAGTGAGAGGTGCAGTGGAGGCACCGTTACCTGATGGGATATGTCACCTCTTCTGCCTGGCTGCTCTCAGCCTGCTGTTTGGACCGATTCCAGGCACCGGCACATCACTATGCATCTGTTACTACACACAGCCCTAAGCCGCACTGCAGCTGAAGCTAAGTGCGTGCAACACACACACACACACACACACACACACATGCACATACATGCACACACACACCCTCTCAGAAAGACACTCTGATGCACACAGCCTTCTGCACACATACACATCCACACACATATTTTACTCTTTGAATGCTTGTACCATACAGCCTGAAGACACCGACATGTCTGTCGTGATTTACCTGCCAACTGGTAACAGCAGGGAAGGGGCGTGTACCTGAGAAGGTAAAAAGCACCTTGAAAAGTTCCTTTTAAAATATATAATTTACGTTTATGATATGCAAGATTTGTACAACCAGATAAGCATCCTTTATTCTGTACTATAGGCCTATACTATCTATACTATATACTCTGAAATATTCAGTACTCCACACTAGCACAAACTGCCCATTAGTCTTAGGCAATGTCATTCACTGTTCCAGAGCCATCTAAGATTATCTATTTACACTCCTACGATATGCAGCATTCCTATTTCCAAAGGAAGATTTTTTTGCTGTGGCACTGGACGTTGCCTGACCACAGTCCTTTTTAGCACATCATCCTACTTTAAAGCATAGTAACATCACGAGACAGAACTCTTCATATGATGTAGAGGTAATGAGATTTGGATTGTCAAACATAAATAAAAGGAGGATTGGACATAGATTTTCTACTTTATAGACCAATTTTTTTTAATTTGCTAAAGATTTAATTTTTAAACTTTAACAGTCCATTTATTCTTGACCTACAAGTGCATTCATTAAACTACAGTTTGCTTTACTGTTTACTGAAAAAAATTATGCACCTGATCTCGTGTGTTTAATGCTATTCAAGTTACTTTATATGTTAACTGGTTTGTGAATATTCAGGCTTTATGCATATAAAATTCTTTATTTTGACCAGCTAGCCAGTGACACCCCCAGAAATGTTTCATAGGGGTGTCCAACTGGGGTCACTGAAAACCATGGGGTAGCCAAAGCCGAAAGGCAGAATTCTCTCGCACAGTTCCCTGTGCAGCACCAGGAGGGTGAGGTGTATTAGGAGTGTGAAACAATGACAGCGGCTGGCTGCTTCGATTTTAATATCCTTCACGTGATCTATTGTAAAAAATGTACATTATTGAGTAAAATGAACTTTGTGATATATCACACAGAAACATATTACACAGCATTATTATGCATATGTGAGTCAAGGGGCCCACTTGGAGGGGTGGTGGGGGCAGTCAGTGATTGTATAAGGGTGGCGATGGAAATGGAAGTAAGAGGGTTGTGTTGGTAACTTATGTACAATGAAAAATACACAAGAAATGGTGGTTGGTGGGAGAGAGCAGGATGAAGAAACTGTCTCAGTGGAAATTCAGGTTACATGAGTCAAACTGTCTGTCTTTGACTCAACCATATCTTAAGTATGTGAGACAGGTGAAAGTGTGCAGACCCACTTGTTGACATAACCTCTTTAATTTGAGCTTTTAAAAATATAAATAGGTACAATATCTGAGGGTACAATAACTGGTTCTATTTGAGTGGTTGCACCATGTGCTAAGTAATGAAGGATTTTTGACATTACATTCAGCATTCCCTATAGTAATGCAGCTTAATTGTTTCCGCGTGTCCCATTGGGAGGTATGTGAGTAATTAGTGTGTGACACTTCTGCATGTGAAGGAGTTCATCAATTAATAATTAATCAGATAACTACTTAATACATAGTTAAACAGCATATACAATATATTCTAACTTATGTAAATTAGTTTTTTTAAGCATTCATTTTTTTAACAAGATTTCTATCCACTGAATTTCTGACATTACATGTTTGACAAGCACATGATCTGGAGAAGCTCCTTAATTGGTTGCCTTAAAGTTTGCACATTACTTTTATCGGTAGCCTGTCGTTATAGTTTTTCCTCTTATGTGATTGGATTATACGACGATTCCATTAGCATTCTGACAGCTTGTTAGCTGACCAAGACGACATGGAAGATTTAACTCGTTGTTGAACAGTTTTCATTTCAAGTTGGCACATAAATTCAGTTTTATCCTTACAAACAAACCCCTTCATCAGGCGTTAGGTTGAAGGATTTGAAAAAGCATGAAATTAACTGTATTTTGTTTCACAACAAATAGATATTTGACTGAATGGTTTGCTTGTATTACGTTACCTCTTGTAATTCCAGCAGGAAACTTGAGTGAAGACGTTAACAAAAACTACCATTAAATAAAATATATGCTAGCTTGGTAGCTAAGCTAGCTACTTTAGCAAATCCTAACCAATCTAGCACTATTAATATGCCAACAAGCTGATGTAATACACTTATTCTTCTGCTATTACCAAACACGGTACAATCTCGTTGGGATATACAGTATGGCTGGGATAAGTGTGTTACCTTTTTTGTGTACCTTTGTCTGTGCTTTGCACCCCCCTAAAAACTTAGCACCAGTCGCCACTGCTTAAAAATCAAATACTGAAGCATAATAGTTTTGAAATTGCACAGGTTTGAATAAAAAAAACATTCAACATGTGTAAATCTTATCTAATTTGTAAAACATACTCTATACAGTGTTTAGAAAAGCCTTCCTCTTAAATTTGCTTTATGCAAAAATGATTTCTGACATTTGAAGACTGGTGCTTCTTCTTCTTTCGGCAATTCCCGTTTAGGCGTCACCACAGCGGATCAAACTCCTCCATCTAGCCCACAGCAGATCAAACTCCTCCATCTAGCCCACAGCAGATCAAACTCCTCCATCTAGCCCACAGCGGATCAAACTCCTCCATCTAGCCCACAGCGGATCAAACTCCTCCATCTAGCCCACAGCGGATCAAACTCCTCCATCTAGCCCACAGCAGATCAAACTCCTCCATCTAGCCCACAGCGGATCAAACTCCTCCATCTAGCCCACAGCAGATCAAACTCCTCCATCTAGCAATTTGAAGACTGGTGCACTACTGTATAATGCATAAATCTGCATAGGAGTAATAATAATAATAACAGTTCCTGCTCACACTACTCACAATGTGAGTTATGTTGGGTGGTGTGAGCTGCATCCCCCCCTCAAAACTGGAATGAAACCTACGCCACAGGTCAAATGTATGGCAACCTATTTTGTACAGTTATAAAACATGCAAACCTAATTCCCGAGCTGCTAGATATTTACTGAACAACTTAAAGCGTAATGACTGATGTGCCTCACCTTAGCCTTTGTTCATTTTTGATCAGTGATGCTTTTCTTCAAATGAAGCAGGTGTAGTCACTACGAGAACTGGGTTAACAAATTCACATACATTTATGAGAACTGTATGTACAGTTTTGCAAATTAATTGCACCAGGAATACAAATGGCATGGAAGACACATCACCCCCAATTGGCTCCGATACCCACCCTGCATATATGGAACTTCTGGAAAAAAAAGTCACAGACTGTCCTGAGATACTCTCTCACTGGTGAAATATTTGTAATGCCTCCAACAGACCAGTATGCTGTTTAAGGATCAGTATCTTCAACCCGGTATGAGGATGTAGTTTGGCTATTGGTTATGTTCAAACAGGGAAATGAGGATTAGACTGGACACTCTGGTGCACTTCTCCAATCATGTTATAGCTTGAAAAATGATCACAAAATTTTGAAATTATTCCCAATGCAGGGATACACTTCAAAAGTGACATCAAAATGCTTTGATACAAAACATTTTTCAAGTAGATAATATTTGATTGAAGTGCCTTTAGCATTCATGTAAACAACACTGCGGTGGCCAAAGCAGCGTGATTCGGCTCTTTGATCTGTATGTTTAGCCTTTGATCTGCCCATGAGAGTAAAAAATATATTTTCCAGGGGGGGTTCAGACCAACATGAAAACACCATTTCAAACTCCTGTTGGAATTTAGAAAATAAGAGGAAAATTAGTTAAATGTGTTTACTACAAAGCTAAATAGATGTCAATTTTCCAATACTACCATGTCAAAATAAAGTACACGTAGATCCGATATTTATTCATTTGGTGGAGCCACACACAGCTGGATGACCTTGGATGACAGCATGCTGGACCTGGGCCGATCATTAGCATGACAGTGCTGGAGCATGTCACTGCTATACACTTCCCCCATGTGCTAGCTGATCCATTCACAACCCCAGGCTCACTGCAGCAGGGCCTGCTGGGTACAGAGAATGTGCTGCGCTACTGGCTTGCCTACAGGCTGAGTGCCTGCCAGTCCCAATACTGTTCATGTTGCAGCCCCAGCTGTAATTCCACTGGTGAACACAGCCCTAAGGGGGAAGCACACACACACACACACACACAGGCACAAACATGCACAATCCATACCCATGTCCTTGTGGATGCAGAAACACACACACACCAAAAAGCCTCTGTTGCCTAGTACTTCCTGTCCTCTCCCTCTAGGTGTAACAGCTCCAGCTTGACAGCCAGCACAACAAGGCCTTGTTTAAGTGACCCTGTAAATAAGGGTGTGATGAGAGCACAATCAGTATAACGCTCACTGCCACAGGAACCCTGGGGCTTAAGCTACACAACATAAAAAACTACAAAATACAGAATTTGCAAACCTTCTCCTCTCACACAAGCTCTGTTACTCCAATATTAGAAATATGGATATGAAGAACAAATTTGGAATGTCTAGATGAGTTACAATGGACAATTTCCTTTATATTATAAATATAACAACTGTTGTCAGAATTGAAGGATGCATGAATGTTATGAGAACTAACCCCTTCTCAGATGCTGGTTTGGAAGCCTGGGAATTAATGTAGCATTTTAATCTGATATAGAAATTAATGTAGTGTTTTAAAATAAATTTGATAGCCATGGTGATCTTTGGAGTAAATGTCAAAATGTTGATTTCAAATTTCACAATAGTGGTGCAGTAGAAATACATGTGTTACATTTGAAGTGCAGACAGGAGACTGGACAGCATCTTTTAATATAGTCTTTCAAGGGGTTACAGGAATTCACTTACAATACAAAGGCAAACTAAATACAAACCAACTGAACTAACAAACAAACTAGAATGAAACATACATGAATAAACAAGGGAAAACAGACGGCATAAAGACAGTGGTACTTACAGGGACCTGAAACAACCGACCAGGGAACAGGGCAAACATGGGGCTTTTAAAACACTGGAAACAGGGGAATTCAAACAAGACAGGGCTGGAGACGAATAACGAGAGGGGTGTGACAGAGGGACAGATAAGGCAAGAAACAACAGAAGACATGGACAGAACTACCTGGGAAACGGGTCCAGACATGGTAGACATAAGACAAGGACAGGACTAACAGCAGGAAAGGATCCTTATCTGACAACATGTCTTACACCTCATTCACACTGAAAGGGTGAAAATAGGGGTTAAAATAGGAGTGAACATAGGGGGTGTCTTTCCAACAGCTTTAGTTTTCAACTAAATTATTTATAAACATGAAAATGTCTTTGGGGTCTTAGTAAGGAAATGTACTTTAATTTCAACATACAAAAACAATTGAAAGGCACAAACATTTGAGTGTCCTATTATCAATCACCAGTGTCTGCCTTTACAGGATATGCAGTATACTTTATGCACACACACAAATACGTATATATTTGACACCTTTGTTGATTACTATGTAGGGGTTTTAGTTATGATCTACCCTACCTGCTTGCCTACAACCAAGGACGGAAATAGGTGCAGAAGAAGGATTGACGTGAATAAACTTAATATCTGACTCCAAATTATAGTTGGTAAGAATCTAAAAGAACTCACTTCTCAAATATCTCAGTGCAGGTTATAGAATATACCTAACCAACTTTATAAAGTTCCTTGCTATAAACAATAGCCTGCTTTGTCAGAGGTTTATCATAAACATGTGCAGCAGATGGGATACTTTAGAGGGAATTGGTGTTAGCATTCATTTACCTTTAACTGATACTAATAATGAGCTCATCTGGCCCAGTAGAGCTATAAGCAAGGAAGACTGTGGTTACACAATTAACCAGATTTATTCAATATCCAACAAAATATAAAACAATAACATAACCATACTAGATTATAGTAACACGGATAATACCTAATGGAAGCAGAAATACCGACCGGTGCAGGTTGCCTCACGGTGCAAGGAAGAAGCCGAGGCAGAGGAAAGAGAAGCGGAGCCCAAAAAGCAAGAAAAGCCAAAAAGCACCCCCACACCCTCAAACTTCTCCCATTATACCCCACCAGCATCTCAAAGGGACAGCGGTCACAAAAAACAGGTTATTCAATGGGATTCAGGCTGCTGGTAAAGACAACAGAGTACATTTGCATACAGAGTGCATTTCCACACAGAACTGCCACCTTTGGGGTGACGTCTACAGACCTTCTCAGTGAGTGATGGAACTCTTACCCTGTTAGCATAACCTTTCTCAGTACACAACAAGCTGCAAAACGAGACTAAACATGCCACACAAACACACTGATATAACCAAAATACAAAGTTTTACCCCATTGCTATGGGAACCTCTTGAGGTGAACCACCATTTGTTGCCCCCCATGGTTTTATCGAGGAACACCAGATCCTGCACAGGAACACATCCGACCACTCCTACAATTACCTCATATCATTAAACTTACAAAGAAAATATCCACATTTAATTTGTATTTTGAATATACATAAGAAAGTAATACCAAATTTGGATAATTTTCCCAATGGAATTTTTCACATTGGCTATTGTATGTTTATCTAAGCCTGTTGCAGCCTGAGATACCTGCTTTGATATTACATATTTCCATATCTGGGAGTGCTAAACCATGCCCTTTGGGACATTAAGCTTTTTTAACCTAAATGATTTTTTCCATTCTATAAATAATCCTTAACAATATGATAGTTCTGTTTGAGAAACCACCATCACAGATTGTTCCTTACAAATCCAACCTGGTCCATGTGTATTACATGTACTGGGTCTGGGTCAAGATGGGTTAACAGAGTCCCTATCTTAACACTTGTGTTTGTCAGTTGTCCTATATTCAACAATTAAATGAGTCAAGTGATAATCGCATAGAAAGGGGCAGTTACACTGTCCAATGAAATTCTTACTCTGCACTGCAAGTGCTACAATCAGAGTAAAGATATTAAGTACTAAGGAAGAAAATATTTAAAAAGCTTATAGTATAGTATACACAATGTTCACTTGTGGGTCAGAAATATTTTCTTGTTAGTGGTCATTGATGATAACATATTAAACTTTCCTTGTTAAAAGTAAAGCTACAAATTCAGGTTCATGTGAATGTATTCACAGTATTGTATTTGGTTTTCTGTATTGATTTTTCACTTTTGCTTGAAGCCATCTGACACCACATTTGAGCCAGGCTCCCATGGCAGCCTGAAGCTCTCTGCATGTCCCACGCTGCCCCCTGCCAGGTATACCAGGCACCAGGGCACAGGAGCACTTTCATGAAGATAGACCTCTCTAAGGGTACACTCAGAAGGACACACAAATACAGATACACACACAGCCTTCCATTCTGCCTATCCTTAAGCATGCATCTATACAAATAAAACACTATCTCACTAGGCCAGCACACTGAGTTCACCTCAGTAACTCTGATCAGTGTGATGTGTTAGGTTGTGAGAAGGGTGATTCAGTTTTTTGAGTAGGGTTCATTTGTATGTGTTGAGTGTTTTAGGTTTTGTTTCAGTACTGTGTATTCAGCATTTTGATGCTGAAGCACAAACAGAGAACTGTCTCTCCTTAGCTTGCCCAGTCAGTTGCACTCACAGGTGGTAAATTATTATATTGAATTCAGATCATATACAAGGCAAGTCAGCATGGTTTCATGTCTATATTCATTAAGCTGCCTCATAAATGATGTGCAGAAATCCAGGAACACAGCATGACGTCATGAGATTTGGAAAAAACAATGGGAAGTCTTGCAACTAATAAAAGCTCCTCAAGATGGTCATCTTCATCAAGAAATTACCCTTGTACTGAAAGCATACTGAAATGGGGTGACAACAAGATGGTTCCTCAGTCACTGCTTTCAGCTGCTACACATTACCATTGAACTGGTTCTCTGGATCTATTTATTTGCAAAGTGGCTTTAGGAATGGGGCATTCTGTGAATGCAAAGGTCAGGACACACACTGGTGTGAAGACAATGTAATTAATACACTGTGGTCTACTTGCACTTCCTCACAAACAGAAAGACAGAAAGATAATATTAAAAACATACCACTGTACATATATGAATATTTATGTGCCAGTGTTCATTGTCTTACAAGATACACCTCCCTAATGTTGAGACATACAGCTCTCCTTGTATACTATTAAATACTATCCCAACTCCCGTTTACTCAATTACTAACCTTAACTCTAACACTAACCTTTTATTCAGACGGGATTCGGATGACCCTAGAGGTGTGGGATCCAAGTTCATATAAGTGCTAGCTCCTCCAGCAGTGATTCATGTGAAAAATAACCTTTGATAATTTACCTTTGATAGTTGGACTGTTAAAGGTGCCTTCCTATGAGCAATAAACTACAGCCCATGCAGACAGTAGCCCAATACCTGGTTTAGCAATAATAGTTGGTCTGAAAATAGCAAGGCAACACAAATCAGGGGAATTATTAAATTTAGTTAATGTAAATTAATTAGAGGAACTTCAATCAATTAAAAATAAGGAATTGATATAAATTAATTTAAAACTTAATTAATTAAAATTTAGAATTTAAATGAATTAAAACTAACTTCATAAACGATACATCCTGAAGGACTTCTGAAAACCCTTATTAGATCAGCAGTTCATTTCCAGAAGTTTTTTTTTTTTTTATTGTACTGTATAGCTTGCTTGTGCAACTATCTCTGTTCCCACCTAGATCTTTCCTTATAGCTGTCACGGTCAGCCCTGGACCCCTCCCTGTGGGCGTGTGTTCCTGTTGTCGATGTCCTTATGTGTATTTCTGTGGGTGTGTGCTGGTGTGTGTTCATTCGTCGCACCTGTAGCTCGTCTCGTCTTCACAAGGGGTTAGTGTTGTTCGTCTATTTAATGTGTGCTTGCGCAGTGTCCTGTGCTCGTCTTTGTTTGAGTCACTCACATTAAATGTCGTGTGTATGTTCGGCGTGCAATAGCGCTTATTGTTGAAAGATGAATAAATCACTGTGTGACAACGCTAAAAACACTCGTCTCTGCATCCCAAAATCTCTCGCCACTGTGACACAGAGAACTTATCATGTGTGAACTAAGCTAGAAAATGTTCACAGAATGATCAGTAAATTCTGTCAACATCCACTTCCACATGATAAGTTTTATAGAACATACCACAGACAGGGACTGATCTCTACATCACCTGACTCCAGAATTAGTTTTGGTGATGCCATTGCGGCATTAAAGAAACAAACATGGATGTTGAACAGAATGCATTCAGACAGTGCATGGTGAATGAAACTATGTTTGAGTACATTGCTACCTGAGTATATCTGACTGTGTCTTGTGAATAAGCTAGTTGAGAATGTTGCTAGTCCCTGTATTCATGAGAGATGATCACTTGAGTTAACAAAAGAAACCGCAATTACCATTGGAAATTGCTGACACTCAAGCAAAGTCAAAGTCTGCAGACAACTCAGCACCTGTCCAAGCAGCTGCCTGATGGGCATTATTCAAAACAGAACTGAAACTGCTGCTTCATTTCCAACATGCATTCGATGTGGCTCTGATGAGCATCTTGCAAATGCCCAGAGCTGCATGTATTACTGTGTCCAGATGTGGCTTTTCCTGTGCTTCAAACTTTTCATAGTGCTTCTGGCACTGCACTATTGGGCATGGCTTTAATAAATGGTCTCTGGCTCTCCTTTGATAGCCACCCTGTGCTGCTGCTGCTGCACACATCTGCTTTAGTACATGCCCTCTCCATTCCTTCATGTTCAGACCTGGACCATGTGAACAATTTTACACATGGTAATTTTACACGGAAAGGTAAATTTCAAGCACTTTTATAACGGTTCACCAGAGGTTGCTTACCTTTCTGTAAGTGAGTCTGTCTCTGCTGAATTAGAATTACTCCTCCAGGGCTGGTTTGATAGAAAAGATTGATGCATCTTCATGGATATCACCAATTGTGATGGTTAATAAGAAAAGGAGGGATTCATATATGCATCAACCTGCATAAGCCAAATATAGCAGGAACAGATAGCTACTCTCTGCCACACACAGAAGGAATGCAAGTCTTGCTTTGAGTCAAATTTACTTACGTAGTGCTTTTTGCAAGTCGTCACAAAGCAGCTTTATAAATGTTTGGGCTCAGGTTCCTAACGAGCAAGCCAGAGGCAACAGTGGCAAGGAAAAGGAATTATGGAAGAAACATTGGAAAGATCAAGACTGAAAACTAAACAAATCCTCCTTGGGTGGCCCTGCTAATAAATAAAATATAAATAAAAAGTTCTATTACATTATAATTAGTAGCCATATCAGTATAAATGTGGAAATCGTAGCTACTCTGGTGGATTTAGGGTGGGTATGCCCTCATTGAAGTAGATGGGGTGAATGGATAGATATGGCAGCATCAGTTCATCTACAGCATCACCACCTCAGACTATAAGAAACCTCTATGACCTCTATGATTTATTTAAATAAATTGCGTATCTGAGCCCTGAAGCTCCATAACTATGGGGCTTCATAGGAGAAGACTCTCTCCATGGCTTTAATCTTACAAATTCCAGGAATGAAGAAAAACCTTGCATTTTGAGAATGCAATATGTCAGGTGAGTCACAGTACACAATCGGTCTCAGATACTATGTGACAATTTAGTGTCAATTTAGTGTTACGAGTATTTTAAAGTCGATTTGAATAGTTACTATGATGCATTGCAGAGATTAAAGAACGGGAATAATGTGTTTAAACATTTTAGCTCGTATAAAGACTTTTGTAATGACAAGTTGAAGTTTTATTTAACAACTTAACAACAAAGAGCTTCTAACTAGAAGGCTATTACAATAATCCCATACTGATTATGGTGTGGATTAATTTCCTTTCATCTGATGAAAGTATATGTCTCATGGAAAAAATTGAATTTATCATCTGTGTAACAATGGACGTTAATGCCATGATTACAAATAATTGTGCCTGTATGGAAAAAATGCTACAAAGTAAAAATGTTTTAAAAAAAAGTCTTAATCATTTATTTTTGTCAGTTGGCAAAATGCATAGTGAATGAACAAGAGAAATCTAAATAAAATATCTGACCATCATTTGCCTCTAAAACAGTATGGGTTATTCTAGGTAAACAAAGCAAGTGTCGTTCCAGACATCTTGGAGAACTAATCAAGTCAAGTCAAGTCAAATTTATTTATATAGCGCTTTTTACAACACATGTTGTCACAAAGCAGCTTTACAATTGTGCTTTACAATTGTGCTCATTAGGGTCCAGATCCCTAATGAGCAAGCCAGAGGTGACAGTGGCAAGGAAAAACTCCCTAAGATGGCAGGAATTTAGGAAGAAACCTTGGGAGGACCATAACTCAAAAGGGAACCCATCCTCCATTGGGCGGCCCGCTATCAGAAGTCCGCATTTATGGTTCAAATATAGTTCCGTAGTTATAGTACTAATTCCAGGCCGAGTAGTCACAGTCCCTTCAATGCAGATGGAGAGCCTCAGGTAGGAGTTGGCATCAGCGCGTCCTCTTGCGGCAATGGCACATCCAACCACAGCAACGGCACATCCACTGGCAAGCCACACCATCTCCTAAGTGCTTGTATGGCGTTTTCTTTTTGTAGAAGCATTCAATCAAGATATAAAATACAGGTTGAGTATATGAACATGAATTTAGACAACCATCGATTTAACAGACATACATAGCTCACGTGCCTGTGCATGTGCATTAGCATGTGGCTCCAGCAGGCTTATCTATAGCAGCATAACTAAAGGGAGGGGCCTGGGGGTGATCACAGTCAAGAGGGCTCAGACATTGCTTTCCACCCAAGTCATTGTCAGAACAAGAGTGATCACATGACATGGCTGGATGACAGCATCAACATCTCAGATTACCAGAAAGCTCAATGATTGGAGGCCCCCAAGCTCCACAACTTCACAAGTAGAATACTAACTGAAGGCTTGATTAAATAGGTGCGTCTTGAGTCTAGATTTAAAGATTGGAACTGTGTCAGAATCTCGGATTTGAGCTGGAAGACTATTCCATAACTGAGGGGCTTTAAAGGAGAAATATCTGCCTCAGGCTGTAGTCTTACTAATTTTTGGAACTAAGAGAAATCCTGCATTTTGGGAGCGCAGAAGGCGAGATGGGTTATAGTATGCAATGAGTTCACTCAGATATTGTGGAGCAAGACCATTTAATGTCTTATAGGTCAGCAAAAGAATTTTAAAATCAATTCGATATTTAACCGGAAGCCAGTGTAATGCTGAGAGAGTAGAACTAATATGATCGAATTTTCTAGACCTAGTTAGGACTCTAGCTGCAGCATTCTGTACAAGTTGGAGATTCTTTAGGGACTGTTAGGAACATCCAATTAGAAGACCATTACAGTCGTCCAATCTTGACGAGACAAAAGCATGGATCAGCTTCTCTGCATCAGCTAATGAAAGTAAATGAAAGTAAAGTGAATGACTAAAATGAAAGTAGCTTGGCGATATTACATAAATGGAAAAAGGCAGCCTTAGTGACATTGCATATATGTGTATCAAATGAAAGATCCGAATCAATAGTGACACCTAAGCTTTTTGCAGAAGATTTAGGTGTAACTGAAAAGCCATCTAGGGTGAGAGGGATATCAGACCAGTTGCTTCTAACAGCTTTTGGTCCAAGAAGCAACACCTTAGTCTTATCGGAATTTAGAAGAAGAAAATTAGACGCCATACATTTTTTATGTCCTGAACACAGTTCTCAGTTTTGTGAATAGTATTGACATCATCCGGATTAGAGCATATATACAACTGAGTATCTTCTGCGTAGCAATGGAAGTTAATACCATGTCTACGAATGATTGTGCCCAGCGGCAGTGTAACGCCGGGAGCGACGGTGGGTAAAGTGGCAGACACAAATGCAAAGGAGAGTGAGATTTATTGAAGAGCAATCCAAACTCAGGGTCGTATAAACAAGTGTAGGTCAGATCAGTAAGGGAGTCCGAACACGAATTATAACTGATATGTTTAGACATAATGAAACTGAAACAAACAGGCAGAAAACCGAAATACATGCGAACACGAAAGAACAAGGCTGAGCAGACACAATACAACGCGATACGATACACTTACATGCAGATACGAGGACCAGATACGAATTCAAATACAAAGTCAAAATAACCAGCCACATACCAAACAGAGGATATAAATAGAACTAACAAACTAACAAGAGACACCTGAACTACGATAACGAGGGGCAGGGATTACAAAATACAAGGAGGGACTATGAAACACATGGCTAACACAACAAAACAGGCATGAGTGACAGGAGGGGAAGGGTCTAACCGTGACAGTACCTCCCCCCCCCCCCAATAAGCGCACCACACCTGGGGTGCGCTAACCAAACACGATCAGAACATTAACCCAACACACCAGGAAAACTAGAACCAGACAAACCAGGCACACCAGGAACAGACAACGGACACAAACCAGAAATAGATGACACCGGAATGGAAGGAGAACTAGGAGAAAAATCAGAAGCAGGGCGAGAGGCTAGGGTTAGACTAGGGACAGACAAGGGAGCGGAAACGGACGAAGGAACAAAACCAGAACATGCAGGGACATAAGACTGAGGACGACGAACAGGCCGACACGAGGGGGGAGGAGCAACATCACAAAAAGGGCGACGATGTCCAGGAGGAGGCACAACTGGAGGATGAGGAAGACAAAAACCCAAAACAGACCAGGCAACCGACAGGGGGACTGGCACAAATACAGGAACAGACACCAGAACAGACACAGAAACAGGTACAAACAAAAACGGGACATACACAGGAACAGACAAAGACACCATAACACGGGCAAAGACAACACCAGGAACAGCAGAAGGCAAAAATAAAGAACCAGAATGCTCAAAAGAGGGCGGGAAACAATGAGCAACAGTAGGCACAGTGCAGGGCGGGACGGGCGGGGCCCGAGGCGCAGCAAGATGCGTATGTGAGCCCAGGTCCATGGGAGGTGCTGCGGGGATGTCTAGCGGCGGTGGGTCCGGATCCACCGGGGGTGCTGCAAGGACGTCTAGTGGCGAAGGTGACCCCTTCTGGGTCGCGGGAACAGGCGGTGGTGACCCCTTCCGGGTCGCGGGAACAGGCGGCGAAGGTGACCCCTTCCGGGTCGCGGGAACAGGTGACGATGACCCCTTCTGGGCCTCGTGCACTCGAGCTGGCCTCTGCTGGGCCTCGTGCACTCGAGCTGGCCTCTGCTGGGCCTCGTGCACTCGAGCTGGCCCTGTCAGGAGGGTATGGCCATTACTCCCCCCCCAAAAAAATCTTTTGGGTCTCTAGGGGCGCTGCTGCTGTAGTGACGACGTCTGTCAGCGTTGCAGTCCCAGAGATGACCACAGGAGGCGCTGCGGCAGCGGGGCTCAATCCAGGGGGTGTGGTCTTCTCCACATGAGCCTGGAAAAACATACAAACACCATAGCCTCTCAGTTGCTTTCTCTGCGACGGCTCCGCCTCACTAAAGGTACCGGGAGCTCGCAGTGGTTTTTGAAAGACACCCGAGAGCCGAGCCAACGCCTGTACATTCATTCCGTCTAGCCACGTCTTGCACTACAGGTCGCTCCTCCCTGTAGTGTTTACCAAGACGCGTAGACTCACAGCGCTTAACTGGGGTCTCGTCGCAAAAGCCAGTCAAAATCGAAAGTACCTGTACATTCTTCCTTGAGCAACGAGATCCCCTTGTTCCCACAGCGCCAGGGGAATTCCTGTCTCTGGTTTGTTCGCGCTGTAATACCGGAGATTTGAACTGCACGGAAGCAGCCAACATCTCATTACAGCGACTGAACTTACCAGAAACTCGCTCCCTCGCTGTGTCCTCATAAGGCTGGTTATTATGTAACGCCGGGAGCGACGGTGGGTAAAGTGGCGGACACAAATGCAGAGGAGAGCGAGATTTATTGAAGGGCAATCCAAATTCAGGGTCGCATAAACAAGCGTAGGTCAGATCAGTAAGGCAGTCCGAACACGAATTATAACTGATATGTTTAGACATAATGAAACTGAAACAAACAGGCAGAAAACCGAAATACAGGCGAACACGAAAGAACAAGGCTGAGCAGACACAATACAATGCGATACGATACACTTACATACAGATACGAGGACCAGATACGAATTCAAATACAAAGTCTAAATAACCAGCCACATACCAAACAGAGGATATAAATATACCAAACTAACAAGAAATTTGTATGATTTTTTTTCTTATACTTTTAGACCTTACTGCTGCTTTTGACACCATTGATCACAATATTCTTCCAAATAGGCTGGAGACACTCATGGGCATAAGAGGTCAAGCACTCTCCTGGTACAGATCATAACTGACAGATTGTTACCAATTTGTACTTGTAAATAACAAATATTCTGCCTGTTTGTTTCTATAATGCCTTATAGGTCAGCAAAATAATTTTAAAATCAATTTGATATTTACCCGGAAGCCAGTGTAATGCCGAGAGAGTAGGACCAATATGATAGAATTTTCTAGCCCTAGTTAGGACTCTAGCTAGAACTCTAGCTAGGAGTTTCTTTAGGGCCTGTTTAGCGCATCTAATTAGAAGACCATTACAGTCGTCCAATCTTGACAAAAGCATGGATCAGCTTCTCTGCATCAGCTAATGAAAGTAAATGTCTTAGCTTGGCGATATTACGTAAATGGAAAAAGGCAGCCTTAGTGACATTGCATATTGTGACAGGCAGGGAGTGCAAACAAAAAGGAAGCGATCACGCCAAGTCTCAGAGAAAAAGAGGGGTTTAATAATTAAAGTGCGCAAACCAAAAACCCGTGCACTGCTCCGAATTAAGGAAATAATAACCAGCAGTCAACTGGTACAAAGACAAGACATATAGACAGACAAACGACCATCAGGTGAGGGAGCTAATAAGCCCCGCCCACCGGAGGGACGCACACAACGCAACAACAGGGCAACTGCTGCTGTGCCTGTAACGCCGTTCGCGGTGTGCGGTTACGTGACGGACACAAGCGCTGAGATGAGCGAGATTTATTGTGAGACATACTAGTACACGAGACATATCCTACACTCAGAGACATAACGAAACAGAGAAACACTAGATGACTTAAACACGAAGGAGAACTAGAAACATACACGAAGCTGAAACAGAATGCACACTTAGAGACTAAACGCTACGACAGAAACACTACAGAGGTTTTAGACAAAGAACTATGACAGCGAGACGACAGAGGCTGTAGACAAAATAACCAGCAACACGAAAGACCAAACAGAGGGTATAAATAGAACAGAACCAACATGAAACACCTGAAAGACAAAACCAGGGGCAGTGAATACAAAACACGGGGCGGGGCTAAGACGCACATGGCTACAAAGAACAAACAGGCATGAGAATGACAGGAGGGGGCGGGGCAGACCGTGACAGTGCCGGAGGCGACCGGTAGGGGGAGCCTCCCTCATCGTGACACATATATGTGTATCAAATGAAAGATCCGAATCAATAGTGACACCTAAGCTGGGCACAATCATTCGTAAACATGGTATTAACTTCCATTGCTACGCAGATGATACTCAGTTGTATATATCCTCTAATCCGGATGATGTCAATACTATTCCCAAAATTGAGAACTGCGTTCAGGACATAAAAAATGGATGGCGTCTAATTTTCTTCTTCTAAATTCCGATAAGACTAAGATGTTGCTTCTTGGACCAAAAGCTGCTAGAAGCAACTGGTCTGATATCCCTCTCACCCTTAGATGGCTTTTCAGTTACACCTAAATCTTCTGCAAAAAGCTTAGGTGTCACTATTGATACACATATATGCAATGTCACTAAGGCTGCCTTTTTCCATTTACGTAATATTGCCAAGCTAAGACATTTACTTTCATTAGCTGATGCAGAGAAGCTGATCCATGCTTTTGTCTCGTCAAGATTGGACGACTGTAATGGTCTTCTATTGGATGCTCTAAGCAGTCCCTAAAGAAACTCCAACTTGTACAGAATGCTGCAGCCTAGAAAATTCGATCATATTAGTCCTACTCTCTCGGCATTACACTGGCTTCCGGTTAAATATCGAATTGAATTTAAAATTCTTTTGCTGACCTATAAGGCATTAAACGGTCTTGCTCCACAATATCTGAGTGAACTCATTGCATACTATAACCCATCTCGCCTTCTGCGCTCCCAAAATGCAGGATTTCTCTTAGTTCCAAAAATTAGTAAGACTACAGCCTGAGGCAGATATTTCTCCTTTAAAGCCCCTCAGTTATGGAATAGTCTTCCAGCTCAAATCCGAGATTCTGACACAGTTCCAATCTTTAAATCTAGACTCAAGACGCACCTATTTAATCAAGCCTTCAGTTAGTATTCTACTTGTGAAGGTGTGGAGCTTGGGGGCCTCCAATCATTGAGCTTTCTGGTAATCTGAGATGTTGATGCTGTCATCCAGCCATGTCATGTGATCACTCTTGTTCTGACAATGACTTGGGTGGAAAGCAATGTCTCAGTAAGCCCTCTTGACCACATGCTAATCACTGGCACGTGAGCTATGTATGTCTGTTTAAATCGATGGTTGCCTAAATTGACGATCACATACTCAACCCGTATTTTATATCTTGGTTGCATGCTTCTACAAAAGACAACGCCATACAAGCACCTAGGAGATGGTCTGACTTGCCAGTGGATGTGCCGATACCGTGGTTGGATGTGCCATTGCCGCAAGAGGAAACTCTGATGCAAACTCCTACCTGAGGCTGTGGGACTGTGACTACTCGGCCTGGAATTAGAATTATAACTATAGTACTATATTTGAACTATAAATGCAGACTTCTGCTAGCGGGCCGCCCAATGGAGGATGGGTTCCCTTTTGAGTCTTGGTCCTCCCAAGGTTTCTTCCTAAATTCCTGCCATCTTAGAGAGTTTTTCCTTGCCACTGTCGCCTCTGGCTTGCTCATTAGGGATCTGGACCCATATGATTTTAAAGCTGCTTTGTGACAACATGTGTTGTAAAAAGCGCTATATAAATAAATTTGACTTTGACTTTGTCAGATCCGGTAAAGTATCAATGAGCGCAGATATAGTACTAGATGTACAAGTCGTCTGTATCATCAGAGGAGTCGTGTAGGAGGGCTGGATCCACAGATACATCCACAAGTCCAGCTGGCAAATATGCTTGGTCATCATCATCAGAAATGCCTTATCTTCCTTATCTGCAGCATTGCTAGAACCATTTCAGCAGTGTATTTGCAAACAGCCATATTCTGGTTAAAGATAATTAAGTAAGATGGACATCAAAATACATACAAATGCAGTTTTATTTTGGTGACTTGGCTGAGTAGCTTCGCTAAATAGCCTACCAATATACTTAGCTAAGTACTTATAACTAGTAGCTATCTACTATAAGTAGTAGTTATAGTAGAACTAGTTATAACTAGTATAACTACTTATACCTTGGTTATTGTAGTTAGAGGTAATGACTTAGTTAAATAGCTAAGTACAATTGTTAGCTAACTACAGTATATTTAGCGAACTAAAATAGAATATGTCAACAGCTAGTTAGCAAATAATAATTACTTTTAACTTTCTGAGAAGTAAGGCAGTCACTCTCAAGGTAACATAAACCTAATCAAGTATTACAGTGTGTACAGTTATCTTTCACTACTAGCATCAAATATTTTCTAAAGTAATGTTAGGACAATGTGTGATGGGAGCTGTGCTGAGCTGTGAAATGGCAAATGCATGTGGCTGGTGTCTGACCCATGTGACCCATATTTGACCTATGTCTGTAAACTTGATATATAAATACAAAAGCTTCTTCATAAAGTAAGAAAGGCAAATAATTTGTGCTAAACAAAAACAAGATATTTACTGGATATTTTGAATAGAAAATGATTAAAGATGAATTTATTTTAAGGATATACCATAGAAACTTGAAAAATTTACATTTAGCCAGTACACTGAGATCTGCCCTGATTTCAGGTGATCTACCCCACAGAGTGCATTTCACTATGGCTTCTTTTGTTTACAGTTGATCTGGACAGTGCATGCCACCATGAATCTCCTGCATGAAGACAGTCAAGACCTCACCACCTTTATTGCACAGCGAACTGTTTAAGATCTGCCAGGTACCCTAGCCACATTCCATAAGATCATGGCTGTCATCCTAAAAGGCATTCCAAATGTGGTAAAATTCCTTGATGATGTCACTGTTTGCAGTTGCTTGCTAGAAGAGCATGACCAAGCACTCAGCACAGTACTTCACTCTCTCAGAGTTATGCCAAAGCCGAGAAGGGCAGAGAATGAATTTCTGTGGAAACCCAAAAAAACTTCAAAGAGGTTAAACAGCTGCTAATAAATAGTCATACTCTTGTTCTTTTCATTCCTGATCTGCCTACTCTAATCTCTATGGGTGCATCAGATTATAAACTGCATGTTGGGTTGCTAGAAATTCACACTGATAGCATTGAAAATACTGTTACTTGCACTGCCATATCATCAAGTCTTGTGGAGGGCAAATATTTCACTGTGGAAATCGTGGCTAAAGGTTACATTTGGGCAGTCAAAAAGCAGAAATCAAACTTATGGAGTCACAGAAGTCATACAGATCAGTAGGCCTTAACTACAGCACTTGCCACAAATGCCACATCTGACATGTGTTTTGTTTGTTTGGCAGCTCATTTGCTGTGCTTAACCCCTTATGTCTCAATTAGAACAAATATACAGCACCCAGTCAGTACTGTGCTTCTCCATTCTAACAGCAAATCTCTTCACTAACAAAACCAGACTGCACTTGCAGCAATTACAATATAAATCTGTACAGCACAGACTCAACTTTTCAGTAATAAACAGCTCAGCTCATTCGGTTGTACAAAAAAAACAGCAAAAAATGTGGAACACTGCTCAAAGCAAAATAACATGCAATATGCATACCTGTTTGAGTACAATCAGAGAGAATAAAGCTGTAACGACGGGTGTACCGGCAGGTACACACCTTGTAGGGAATATAGATAGGAGTGAACCCAAGCGCCGTTTAGAACAGACGAACACAAATGCTTGTAACTAGGGTTGAAAGGATCTAGTAGTAAACTAAACATGGCAGCGCATATGCTGGACGCACAGAACTTAGACTCACCGTAATATAAAACAAAATAAATCTAACATGGACAAAAGTCTACACGTGACAAAACGAAACTTAGAATGCCAGGGGAAAATACTGGCAGCAGGCAGAAAGCCGCAACAAAACCAAAAAACCCTTCCCAAAAAATAATTAACGGATAGGAAGAGAAGCAGTAGGAGGAAAACTTGAGGGAGGCCAGAAAGCGGCGCAGGAGATAGACACTCGAATAAGTAAAAAGGGAAAATAGAGAGAGAGAGGTGGCGAGGCACCTTAAACTGGGATCGCAACAACAAGACTTAGAATTAGAGAGAGGCTGAAAGTGTGACGGCAAGAGACCAAAACGATTCAGCAGTGATTCGTTTCACAAGCCGCCTTAAATAGCCATGACAACGGCTGAAACGAATCACTGCTGATTGATCTGATGGAGTCTGGGACTGACTCGGCTGCCCCTAGTGGCGGTAGGGGGAACAGCATCCGAGTTGGGACTGGCACGACTGCCTCTAGTGGCGACAGGTGGAACCACATCAGTGCCAGGACTGTCACAACTGCCTCTAGTGGCGACAGGTGGAAACGCGTCAGAGTCAGCCCTGACAAAAGCAGTGAGTCAGTCAGTGTTGTGCTTCTCCACTGTAACAGCTATAATGCACCAAAGAAATCACATCAGTTCGATATAGCAATCAGACCACATGGGTCACACAGCTAGCATAACTAGCTGTGGTCAGAAAATAATTACAGCTTGTACTTCACAACCTTTTTAATGTAACGAAAGTGACACTAATGAAAACTAGAGCTTACACTCGGGTGAAAGATACATGTAACCTGGGGTCACTGAGTGTTTGGGGTCTGTAAGACTATATGCTTAACTGGACCTCGTCCTCGTCTGTGCGATCTGTGCTGTGCGGTGGGTACCCGGGAACCAAAGAGAACAAACAGCACTCTTATGCAAGAGAGAAGTTTATTCACCAGAGATCCCCCGATATGAGGGAGGGTACTCCTTTTATACAGATAGGTTGCGTGCGAACATAAGGGGTGTTATTACAACATACAGACATAGACATATTTTTTGGCATCACTAAGCATGTTTTGAAAATAGACAGGGAGTATGGTGTATGACAGGAAGGAGATGCAGAAGTCGGGATGACATGTCAGGTCGAGATGACATTTTCGTGAAGACTAACATAGATACAGAGACTTCTCTGTTTGGTACAGGATGTTCTCCAAAACTAACAAGAACATGAGACTATGCTTTATGCACGTACACAGAATACACAAGATGGGGCCTAAATATCTATCAATCCCCTCTTTTATGATTAATAAACATATTGATCATAAGCATTAGTATCTTAACTATTCAGAAGCTTTATACACTATCTTGACGTATTTCCTGCCCTTTGTACAATGCTGACATAGAGACATACATACAGTTAACAGAAACACTGGTAGGCAAGACATAACAAACATAACATGAGTCCTTAGTATATTGTCGGGCGGTCCAATTCGCGAAGTGCCAGAAGGTGTTGTCATGTGGGAAGGATGAGATGGCCCGTAGATTTATGAGGATGATGAAGATGAGACAATGCATGAGGATAGCCATACTGGTCACTGGCTATGTTCAGGACCTCCTGGAATTCACAGCGGAGATACACCTGTAGAGTTCGAGTATCGTTAACTGAAAAACAAAGAAGATATTAAGCACTTAAGGTTTACATAGCCTTTTTCGCGGAGTCAGGGGCCCGTTTGAGTCTGGTTGCATGGATCCACTGTGGAAAAAGATCTGTGAGAGCGGCGGTTCGAGTAATAGCGAGTATGGTGGTAGGCTCACTATAAAGAGTGTCAGACAGCTGACCCTTATCAAAGCTCCTTACTAGGACCAAATCTCCCACCTCAAAGGGGTGGTTCTTCTCCTGAGGAGGCAAAGCCTGGGTCTGGTTAATTTTAACCCAGTACTCATTCAAAACTTCCACGAGCCTAGCAGCATACTCACCCAAATGAACATTGAGATCTGTCGTTCCAATAGCCTGCGTTCCAGTCCTCCATGGTACGGGGAATGGTCGTCCCATCACCATCTCATAAGGTGAGAGCCCCGACAGAGACGCCGTCGGACTCATTCTTATGTCAGCTAAAACAACAGGGAGGATCTGGAGCCAATTTTTAGTACCACATGATTGCATGGCTTTTCGTAACTTGCCCTTAATTGTTCTGTTCGTCCGTTCAACCATCCCAGATGATTGGGGATGATAAGGAATGTGAAAGCTCCAGTTAATTTTCAGCTCTTGACATAGTAACTGCGTTACTTTTGAAGTAAAGGGCGTGCCTTTATCTGAATCAATACCTACAGGTATGCCGTACCTGGGTATGATTTCCTGTTGTAATTTCGTAACAACCGTTTTGGCATTTTCTTTCGCGCAGGGAAAGGCTTCAACCCATTTAGAGAATTTGTCGACCATGACCAAAAGATATTTAAATGGACCCTGCTTAGGCATGTGTGTAAAATCAATTTGCCATTCTTGAAACGGTGTTTCTGGCTTCGGTATATGTTGATGTACCGCTTTCGGTTTTGACAGGTTATTTTGAGCGCATGTTAAACATTGATCGAGTATGTTGTTAACGTCTGTACTAAGATTCTTTATACAGAAAAGTTTAGTCATATCCTCCACCACCCCTCTTCGGCCGCGGTGTGAATGACCATGAAATTCGCGGACGAGAAACGGAATGTAGTGGCGAGGCAAACACAAACGACCAGACGAATCAGTGCGAACGTCTTTATCAGCACGGGCTCCCTGTTCCTCCCAAAATGCTACATCCTCTTTTGTGGCTGAGGACTGGAGGAGAGTAAGATCAATGTCAGGAAGCACAGCACTAACCATCGGTGAAAGAGAAACAGCTGCAACATTTAAAAAGGGGGGGTACACACCAGACGCCGCAGCTGCCTTAGCAGCCCGGTCTGCGAGGGAGTTACCACGAATCTCAGAAGTGTTGCCAGACTGATGCGCTTTTGTTTTCACAATAGCCAGAGAGGGTGGGGAGTGTGACGCCTCGATGAGATCCTGTACTAGAGACGAATGTGAAATAGGTTTACCATCTGCGGCTACAAAACCACGAGAAGCCCAAATTTTTCCAAAGTCATGCGCAACACCAAAGGCATAACGAGAATCAGTGAAAATAGTAGTTGGTTCATCCTGTGACAAAACACATGCACGTGTCAAGGCGTAAAGCTCAGCGGCTTGCGCTGACTTAAACGGGAGAGCGTAAGCTTCTAAAACAGTATCTGGCAATTCACAGACAGCATATCCACACAGGAAATTACCATCTGAAGGTTTAGCGCATGAACCATCCACAAAGAGCTGCCGGCCAGAGGGCAGCGGGAGAGAAGATAAATCAGGCCTAATGCTTGTTTCAGCATTAATGCGTTCTAAACAGTCGTGTTCACTGGACAGAGGCATGTCCCCTCTTTTATCAATAAGGCGGTGCAGAGCCTGCGCAATATTGTCCAGTGATGTAGTTGGTTTGATTGTTAAATTTTCTGTCGCAAGAAGCGTGGCTTCATACCCAGAGCGACGCTGGGCCGACATGTGTTGTGTGTTTAAGTGTCGAAGCAAATGTTGAACCTGATGTGAAGTATGCAACACAAGGGGGTGAGATAAAACGACCCTCTCAGCATCAGCCACCATCAACGCACAGGAAGCCACAGACCGCAGACAGGCAGGAAGACCCCTGGCAGCCGAATCTAGTGTTTTGGAGAGAAATGCACATGGTCGAAGGCCCCCACCGTGCTCCTGAGCCAATACAGCAGAGGCAGTGCCCCCAGCCTCCACCACCCAGAGGTGAAACGGCAGCTGATAGTTCGGCAGGCCCAGGGCCGGCGCCTGGCACAGGGAAGTCTTTAACGCCTTGAATGCATCCAGCATCTCGTCTGTCCAGACGATAACTGTGGAGGGAGAGTCAGAGTGGTTTATAGCAGACCTCAGGCACTTGTCGTGCAGCGAGCAGTCGGGTATCCACTGGCGGCAGTAGTTCACCAGCCCCAGGAAGGCCATCATGTCGTGTTTCGTGTCCACGATGACCTTGATGCGATCACTCGTCAGTCTGCGCATCCCCTGAGAAAGTTCATGACCCAGGTACACCACAGTAGGCAAACAAAACTGTAACTTGGTACGTGAAACCTTAAAACCCTTAGCGGCCAGGTGCTGTAACAGTGCCATAGTAGCTTGTTGGCAAACCTCCTCATTGATGGCAGAGGTCAAGAGGTCATCTGCATACTGCAAGACCAGCGAGTCGGCTGGCAGTACCAGGTCGGCCAGGGCATTTCTTACGGCAGCAGCAAATACTGCGGGTGAGTCAATGTAACCCTGTGGTAGGCGGGTCCACGTATACTGCTGGCCCCTGTGTGTGAAGGCGAAGAGCGGCTGAGTGTCTCGGCCCACTGGAATGCTGAAGAAAGCAGAGCAGAGGTCAACAACCGAGAAACAGGCATGGTGGCATGGAATAGAAGCCATTATGGAAGGCACATCAGGAACAACAGGAGCTACAGGCACAATAAGTTCATTGATTTTTCTAAGGTCCTGTGTGAAACGCCAGGATCCATCCGGCTTCAAGACCGGGTTAATTGGAGTGTTGTATGGACTTGCACAAGGAACTACAACGCCCTGCTCGAGAAGAGAGGAGAGAATGACATCAATGCCTGCTTCCTTAGCAGGAGATAGTGGGTACTGTCGGACACAGACAGGCTGCAAATGTTTGACAGTTGCCTCATAGGGAGAGCAAACAACATGTCCCACATCATTTTTATGCTCAGCCCACAGACCAGGAGGAACAGACTCTAGAATAGAGTGTGAAGCAACAGATATGCACGCTAAATTGGGAACTCTCGACATGTGCAGAGAAGAGGAAGTGGGTGTTGCGTCGTCCGACGAAACCACGACCATATGCGAGCCACTAAAAGAGAGTGACAGTCCCAAAATACTCATGAGATCACGACCTAAAAGGTTAAAAGGACAATCAGCCATAAAGACGAAGGAGTGGGTAAGGGGGGGTAGCTGCTCGTCGTCTGCACAAAATACAGACAAAGGAGGGGTGTAGGGGAAGAGAAAGGGTGCCCATCTATTCCCACAGAGCATATCGACCGCGATGATAGGGGACCCTCGTATGTGGCCCCGAGTGAGGAAAATAGTGGCACCTGTATCAAGCAGAAAAGAATAGTCAGTTCCACCAACATTCAGCACAATAGTAGGAAGCTCACAATTTAATTCAGACGCATAGGACAGATGCAGCATAGAGACGGTCGAGGGCGTATTACTCTGTAGGCACCCCTAGCGAGGTTTGGGCTGCACAGCCTCACCATTACGTGGCTGGGGCTGTGGGGCTGGGCTTTGATTCGACTGAGAATTTTGTCCCACCGGATTGTACTTGCCTTCTTGCTTATCGCGTGCTTTCTTATAACATTCATTCTGCCAATGACCCTCCTTTCCGCAGTAATGACAACGGCCGGGCTTACGGCCGGGAGGAGCGCCCCTGTTGGCGGCCACCTCCCTTCGCGGATCCTCCCTGCTGAACATTTAAACATGCTTTATTCTTTGCATCAAACAAACCATCAGACTCCAGAGTTCTAACTTTCTGACCTGCTTCTTTTATTTTTAAATTATTTCTGTCACTCAACTGCATTTTCAACACGGCAGTAACATCTGGTCTACAATTATTTAAGAACGTAGACAGGAATAGAGGGTTAGCTTCGCCTTCTTCCAACTCCATTCCTCCGAGGCTTATCCACACCTCACTGAAACGAGACCAGAAACGGGATGTTAGCTCACTTTTTTCTTGCTTACAGTTCGTCACTTGGGAGAGATCGCGGCTCGCCTGTTTCAGAGCCAACAGATATTTCGTCAGCGATTTCTGAAAGTATTGCAAAGCATCTTTTGCAAGCCAAGCATATTCGGTGTCTACCACCTTTTTAGTTTTTCCGTCTTCGCCTTTTATTTTATTTTCTTCATTTATAGCCTCATCATTATCATAATGCAATAGAGGAACTTCTTTAATCAACTCAAGCTCATCATACGCGTCCCCCAACTTATGCTGTAATATGAAACGGTAATCAGCACCAGAGAGCTGGCAGTGTCGCGAAGCTTTGATAAGCATATCTACAAACGGTAATGGATTATCGGGCGACGGAAGAAGATTAATAATGTCTTTCAAAGTTGACGGGCTTGGTGGGTGGATTATCACTCCCTTAGGGGTGCGGACCCACACACAAGCTTCATTGACCAGAGCCCCGTTAGCCTGAGGCCAGGGCGGAGGATCAGGACGCGCGCCTGAATCGTACCCCTCGCCATCCGTGTCGGTCGACGCATCATCATAGGCGGGGGCCACTGGCTGAACTTTAGGAGTTCGCTTTTTTCTGCGAGCTCTGACATCGGCACCCAGGGAAACATGGTCCTGCAGAGTGCTTAAATCTGGATAGAGACGCGGTTTAGGAGCCGGTGGCGGAGCATGCGTTTTCTGCTCAACCGGGTAGGGCGGAGGCGACAGCCTCGACGCACCAAGAGAAGCATTTTTAACACGTTTCTGTTTAATTTTCTTGTCTTTCTTAGCTTTCTTTGATTTAACAGGTTTAGGTATGGACTTCAGAACATTTCTCGGAGTGTATATTTTATGTTTATTATCCCAAACTCTTTTCATGTCATACCATGCTTTGTAGCCTTCGGCCATGTATGAAATGTCCCATGTGGGATCTCCTAAGCCCTCATTAATCATACGGGATGCAGAGGATAAATATCCAGCATCAAAAGTACCCGCTCTGGGGTAGGCCGGGATCTGGGGATTACCCTCAGACCATCCTGCGAGATTATCTAGCCATGGATTGACATAATATGCGAGACCACATCGCACCATCCACTGTGCAGGTAACTCATTTTGCTCAGGCTTTGGGAACGACGACCCCATGATAATATCAAACAATGCAGCAACTAATTGGACTAGAATTGGAGAACAACTAGAATTGGAGAAAATAATTTCATCATTAAATTCTACTACTTGCACATTAGACTCGATTCCCTCTAAATTACTCAAAGAGGTTTTACCAGTTGTAATCGAACCTCTTTTAAATATAGTTAACTCATCCATCACAATGGGTCACATGCCCAGATCCTGTAAACTAGCAGTCATTAAACCCCTGATCAAGAAACCAAATCTTGATCCTAATGTACTATCTAGCTACAGACCCATCTCAAACCTATCATTTATATCCAAGATCATAGAAAAAGCTGTGGCCAAACAGTTAAGCTTATATCTGCACAGGAACCACATATTTGAAAAATTCCAATCTGGATTTAGGCCCCACCACAGCACTGAAACAGCACTGGTTAAAGTAACAAATGATCTCCTTCTTGCCTCTGATCAAGGTTATGTATCTCTATTAGTGCTTCTCGATCTTAGTGCAGCCTTCGACACAATAGATCACAAGATCCTGCTAGAAAGGTTAGAAAACTGGGTTGGAATCTCGGTACAGCCCTGTCATGGTTTAATTCTTACCTAACCAATCGCTATCAGTTTGTAGAGCTCGATAATATTCCCTCCAAACACTCAGAAGTGAAATATGGAGTCCCGCAAGGCTCCATCCTAGGACCACTATTATTTACATTATATATGTTACCATTAGGAATAGTTATAAATAAACATGGTGTCAACTTTCACTGCTATGCAGATGACACCCAACTTTATATATCAGCCAAACCTGATGACAAATCCAGATTAGGAAAAATTGAGGCCTGCGTAAGTGATATTAGACGTTGGATGTCGCTAAACTTCCTCCACCTTAATGGTGACAAAACGGAGGTTCTCCTTCTGGGCCCAAAGGCCACAAGACAGAAAATACCAGATCTAATGTTAAATCTTGCAGATTACCCCATTACTCCTGGCTCGGTAGGCAAAAATCTCGGCGTCTTATTCGACTCTGACCTATCATTTGATAAATACATAGATAATACTACCAGGATAGCTTTTCTACATCTCCGTAACATTGCCAAGTTAAGAAATGCATTATCCCAGCATGATGCAGAAAAACTAGTACATGCCTTTGTTAGCTCCAGATTAGATTATTGTAACTCGTTACTGTCAGGATGCTCAAATAGGAATATAAATAAACTTCAAGTAGTTCAAAATGCTGCAGCCAGAGTTCTAACTAGAACTAGGAAATTTGAACATATCAGCCCAGTCTTATCGGCCCTGCACTGGCTCCCAGTAAAATTCCGTATTGATTTTAAAATTATTCTATTGACTTATAAAGCACTGCATGGACTTGCTCCTGACTACCTCCAAGAGCTTATCTCTTATTATGAACCCCGCGACCACTACGATCCCAAGGTGCTGGCCTCTTATTAGTTCCATCAATTAATAAGGTAACAGCAGGGGGAAGAGCCTTTTCTTATAAGGCCCCCCAACTATGGAATAGTCTTCCAGAATGTGTCCGGGACTCTGGCACAGTCTCAATCTTTAAGTCTAGGTTGAAAACTTACTTGTTTGATCTAGCATTTGGTAATTAATGTGCCCCTTTAGATAAGGTAACAGATCCAGGGGTTCATGGGCAAAGGGTTTTTATGGCAAACTGGGGCGCTGGTGCTGTCATCCTATCACTGCACGCGGTCACTCAAGTTTGTCGACGGTGTAGTGGATGGATGCCAGTGTCTCAGGATGCTCCCAAGTCTGTGTTACCTTCTGGTTCTGCCCTTTAGCTAGGCTGTAATAATTTAATTGCCGGAGTCGCTGCCACACTCCAGAAATGTTTACATTTACTTTGTCTAACATATTCCATATAGAACTAATTGTCCCTCTTCTTCCCAATGGCTGCCCGAGAAATACCGGGACAAGGAAAGATGAGCCTTTCCGTTAGAACACGCCATACAGGCATCTAGGAGATGGTCTGGCTTGCGAGTGGATGTGCCGATGCCGTGGTTGGATGTGCCATTATCGCAAGAGGGCGTGCTGATGCCAACTCCCACCTGAACATCTACTCTGAAGGGACTGTGACTACTCGGCCTGGAAGTAGAATCATAACTACAGGATTATATCTGGACTATAACTGTGGACTATAACTGTGAATGTGGACATTGCTAGCGGGCCACCCAATGGAGGATGGGTTCCCTTTTGAGTCTTGGTCCTCCCAAGGTTTCTTCCTAAATTCCTGCCATCTTAGGGAGTTTTTCCTTGCCACTGTCGCCTTTGGCTTGCTCATTAGGGATCTGGACCCACGCAATTTGTAAAGCCGCTTTGTGACAACATGTGTTGTAAAAAGCGCTATATAAATAAAATTGAATTGAATTGAATTGAACTAATCACAGTTCTGATTATCACAATAAACACAACAAATGGTACCACACAGCAGAAAATAGCACAGAGGAGATATTATTATTAGTACTTTCTTTATAGACGCGTCTGTTTCACAATAACCCAGGAGACTCAAACTCCGTGGGGCGCTAGCTACTCTGCCCAGGAGACTCCAACTCCGTGGGGTAAACCTCCCCGCGGCTCAGCCTCCGTAAAGAGAGAGCCTGTACGTCAATCCCGCCAACCAGGTAGTCAATCAAATCTTGTCTTACCTGATCGGAGAGATCACGTCGGGGTCACCAAGATTGTAAGACTATATGCTTAACTGGACCTCGTCCTCGTCTGTGCGATCTGTGCTGTGCGGTGGGTACCCGGGAACCAAAGAGAACAAACAGCACTCTTATGCAAGAGAGAAGTTTATTCACCAGAGATCCCCCGATATGAGGGAGGGTACTCCTTTTATACAGATAGGTTGCGTGCGAACATAGGGGGTGTTATTACAACATACAGACATAGACATATTTTTTGGCATCACTAAGCATGTTTTGAAAATAGACAGGGAGTATGGTGTATGACAGGAAGGAGATGCAGAAGTCGGGATGACATGTCAGGTCGAGATGACATTTTCGTGAAGACTAACATAGATACAGAGACTTCTCTGTTTGGTACAGGATGTTCTCCAAAACTAACAAGAACATGAGACTATGCTTTATGCACGTACACAGAATACACAAGATGGGGCCTAAATATCTATCAGGGTCTTTCAACATCAGACACCCTCATCCAGGCGACCCGAACGGAGGTGATCAGACTCCGGCCTGTGTCCCAGCAGTATTTGCCCACGGTTCTGCCCTCTTGATCCATTCTCTGCGGTTTCAGTTGCGGACCGGATGGCCTTTTTCTCCGCCTCTCCTGTGAGTCCCAGCGCTGTTAGAACTTTGCAGAGAGACCACCCTGCGAATCCTCGGCAGCCCACCTCCAGAGGTTCACAGTAGGTTTTCCAGCCTTTACTCCTGCACTCATCCACCACCTCCTGGTACTTGGCACGCTTCCTCTCATTGGCCTCGTCCATGCGCTCTTCCCAGGGAACTGTGAGTTCCAGAATTATCAATTGCTTGGTGTAATCTGACACAATGATCATATCTGGTCGGAGCCGTGTAGATGTTATCATGGCTGGAATCTTCAGCTGTCTGCCCAGATCCACTTCCAGTTGCCAGTCAGTGGCAGTGGTGAGGAGGCCTGACCATGCCTGTGGTTGGGTGTCTGGCTTCTCTCCTTCTTTGTGGAACCTGATGGCCTTTGGCTTGTTGTTGATCTTGTTGGCACTAATGGCCATGACTATACTGTCAGCAACTGCCTTAAGCACCTGGTCATGGCGCCAATGATAGCGCCCTTCTCCATGGGCTTTTGGACAGCTGCTGAGGAGGGATCCTCATCCTGGACACTGGGGGCAGGATGGTGTTTCTGTTTTGCCCCAGACATAGAGGTTGACTGGGCTTGGTAGGACATCATACACAGCCTGGACTAAGAACCTGATGTTATGGGCATCTGCTTTCCAGGTGATCTTCCTTCACATTTAGTCCATGCGCCTTGTTGCCCCATACCCACCATTCTACTGGCTCGCTCTTCCTCCATGCCTGCCCGCACTTCCCCCTGAATAAGATTTTGCCACTCTTTATCCTGGGCTTTGTACACTCTGGTTGCAGGGAAATAGCCAACCCCTGCACGTCCTGAGGCTATAGACCCTACCAGTGCCTCTGCCATCTCCACAGCTTTATCTACCTTCCATCTCCCGCCTGTTCGCACCTGAATGCCTGCTGAGGCCACCTTCACGTCCATTGATTCCCTGTACTTCAGGATTTCCCAAGTTCTAGAAGTCATGAAATCTTCAGTGAGTCCACTGAATGGGAGCTGCAAGATGTTGCTACTGCCATACAGAACTGCTCCGACTGCGGGGCAGGCCAAGCCATCTTCGCAGGTAGCTTCCATGGTTTTTATGGACTGTGTACACCAGCAAAGGCCACAGGATCCGGGACAAGATGGAATGCTGGTAAATCCAGGCCTTAACCATCCCTGGCAGACCTGACTTGTCAACACGCTTCAGCCAGTCCTCGAGCTCTTTGTTGGTTCTTTGGATGGACGCAGTATCTTTGATATGGCGATCAAAGTACTTCCCAAGGCTCTTAACTGGCTGCTCTGTGATGGAAGGGATGGTGGATCCAGCCAGAGAGAAGCGGAACTTATCCACAACTTTCCCCTCTTGAGCACTAGAGACATTGATTTTGCTGGCTTAAAGCTCATCCTTGCCCATATGATGAGCTTCTCTAGGCCTTGGAGGATCCATCTACTACCGGGGACTGATGTAGTGGTTACAGTTAAGTCATCCATAAAGGCTCTTATGGGAGGCTGACGCACTCCTGATCTTGTCAATGGTCCCCTACACTCCACCTCTGCTGACTTGACTATCATGTTCATGGCGAGGGCAAACAAAATGACTGAGATTGTACAACCTGTTATTATGCCTTTCTCAAGGCGATGCCAGTCTGATATACCTGACCCAGCAGTGACTCATCCTGAATTCATTGTAGTAATCCAGAATATGGTCTGTGACTTTTCTGGGAACATGATGTCATAGAAGGGCATTGGCAAGATCTAGCCAGAGTACAGTCAAATCTCCCTTTCCTTCACGAGCCTCCCTGATGAGCTGCGTCACCACCCCTGTGTGTTCCAGACAGCCCGGCACTCCAGGGATTCCACCATTCAGAACAGAGGTGTCAATGTAGCTGTTCTTCAGAAGGAACTCCGTTAGTCGTTGCGACACGACGCTGAAGAAAATCTTGCCTTCGATGCTGAGCAGCGAGATGGTTCGAAACTGACTGATGTCCTTGGAGTCATCTTCCTTGGGGATCCAAATGTCCATTGGCTTGCAACTTTTCCCATGCTCCAAATCACCTTTAAGATCTTCCACAGATGCCGACGTAATTGACGAAGTTGGAGATGAACGCAGTGCGCTTCCTTGCCCTTTGCTTCCCCTGCCTTCGGTGCCACTCTGCTCGGCGCAGTGTCATAAGCTTTCTCCTCAGGATGTCACACAGCTCAATAAGTGGTTGTTTCTCCTCTTCACTAGCCACCTTGTACTGTTTCTTGAGGCTCCGGAGTTCTTGCCGTAGTTTGTGGATCTGCGATTCATTGTCTAGGGAGTCTTGCTCTCCCTACTTTCGCTATAGCCAAACCTCTCTGCTGCATAGCTGACTATGATGACCGTCATGGTCTCAAGCCGCCTGTCTACTTCTCCTTTGCCTGTGGTCTCCAAGATCTGGCTCATGTCTGCGTCATACTGTGCCCATACTGCCTTGCTGTTAGCTGGAGGCCATTTTATCCGCTTCTGCTGGACTCTTCTGTGGGGGTTTGGAGGCTCTACTGCTTGGAGGAACTGGGCACTGTGGGGTGCTTCAGGGCTGGTGTGACGACTGGGGCACAGGAGGCA